>PYHX02000495.1:66663178-66952610 GCA_004302925.2 Cochliomyia hominivorax | reverse complement strand
TAACAATAGACATTGATTTTTTATATCTATATCGTTTTTAAAATGTTAAACCAAATTTAATCTTAATACTTAGATTGGATCCAAAGTCCAAATTTCATGTTTGTAGCTTCAGATGCTTGGGCGGTGGGATGATGATGCCAAAATTTTGAAAAAGAGTTATATACATAAGAATTTTATATAAATTTAATGAAATTTCTTAATCATAACAGATTCTAAACAATTTTATTGTGCCTGATCCACTATTTTGATTTTGCTCAAACTCTCTCCCCAGCGAGTGGTTTATCAACTTACTCTCTTTTATAAAGAACTATTCCATTGAAAGTCAGCCCATATATTTTTGTAGTTGCTGTTAAAATATGTTACCAATTTTAACAACTAAATCTTATTTGAGCTCTTATAGCTAATTAGAGTCCATATAAACATTTGACTAAAGTTCCAAAATAAAATCAGTTGCCCGAATAGGTTTTTGAGCTAATAGGAGTCTTTAATATAGAACTTTTAAAGTTCGGAAACATCCTTGACTATAGGTCAAACTGAGGTATCCTTCCCCCGAGCCTGGACTAAGAAAGTAGGTCCACATTTTAAGGTTTTACATACCAGACATCTGTTGCGAAATAAAAATAAATATTAAAAATATGGATGGAGATCCGCACTTATAATTTTTAATTAATGGCGAATTTCGAAAATTGAACATTTTTTAAAAAATATATGTGTTGCAGTCGGTCACACCTGAATGTAATTTTCCCAATTGCTTAATTCTAAAACTATATAGTTCAGATCAGAACTAAAAAGAACAGCGGATTAATCTTTACGAAATCGGAATACAATTTTGAGTTGATTTTTAACTGGAAATGGATTAAATAAAAGTTATGTAAATGAACAGATGAAAAAGATACTGATATGAAACTGTAAATTCTTAATTGCAATAATATTATGACATTTCAAATCAATTATAGTTCCAATATCTAAAACATATATAATTTTTATCATTCTTAAACTATTTTATCAACTGTTGTTTGCACAAAATATCTCAAATACCTGTCATTCTTTTTGAATTTTTATAGAGAATCCTTAGAATGTCTTTTTAAAATACTCCTCAGAATTTACGCACTAAATGCGGTAAAGTAACTTAAATCACACTTGAAGTAACAACAACAAAACACTCAAGATATGCGAGATAAAATATCTCACAAAAATTCTATTAAAAACATATAAAATTCAAGAAAATTTTTGAATGTCAACCGAATAAAAGAAAACATCAGAATCCTGTAAAAGGACATTATTTTTATAGTGATTTTTATCTCACAGATTTACTAAAATACAACAATTCAAAAAAAGGTGTACAAGAGAGTATTTAAAATGAAAATAAAAGAATGAATAAAATTAAAACACAAGTTAGAAGGCAACACTCGGTTATGGCGAATCTTCAATACCCTCCACCATAAATGCGTGTAATGTAAATACATTATGTACATACACACTAACATACTCACCAACTTGTACAGTAAATATAAAAGTTTTCTTAAATATAACACAGGAACATTTAATCTGTATATATTAAATAGGATAAGTGTGTATATGAATGTATATGTAGATGGTCCAATTTTAATGAAATTTTCACAAAATAATTCCAAAATACCCAAAATTAATTAAGTCAATAAAAAACCTGATAGGACCAGAAGAAGAGGTACCCTCCATCGAATATCTAAATAACTATTACAGAGAGAAATTTCAATTTCCCTCAAGGAACTGTTTTCCTAAACAAAATGTGGATAAGATCATAGGGATCTTAGCAAATATTGATTATCGAGTGTCTGAAGAACTAATACAGGCGAGAATTTTCAAATTTGGACCAAATTACGTTTTTAATTCACTTTATGATTTGTGAAATTTCTTTCGAGATTTAGGACAGAGAAAAATTTTTGGGCTGTAAAGCGCACCGGGTAAAAGCTAGTGAGTCACAAAATTGTTTATAGTTTTGGCTATATTTTTTTTTTCTACTCGTCTGATCTTAATAATTTTTGGAATGGTATTGGGGTTTATATAATTTAATGTTATGACAATTTCAGGGAAGTTCTTCGTTTGATTTAAGAGGTTGCCCCAGATATCGGTTTTAATCTTTTGAAATACTAAACTGACTTTGTTGGTTTTACATAGGAAATAGCTCAGGACTATAACAAATACTAAGGCCAAATTTCATTAAGCTTCTGTTAATAATTGTGCCGTGACGGCATAGGTAAGTCGACTCAGATTTTGATTTGATGCAAAAATATATACATTATGCGGTCTGAGATGATTTCTTCTTAGCGTTACACACGGAATGACAAAATTAACATACCATCTTCACCTTATTGTAGTGGAGGAGGGTGTAAAAATCTCATCTGTCTTAAACACAAAAAAAATAGTTTTTACTTTTTTGCCTCTAAAATAATTTTGCAAAACTATAAAACGTACAAAGAATGTCGGTCGGTCAGTCCATCCGTTCGTTTATTTTTACAACTTACACGCATTCGTCATGGTCACACTTGCTGCAATTTGAGAATGAAAAGGAACCGCTTCTACTTTACCATTTTTATATCTCTAAAGACTGAATTTTTGTATTTTCATGTTTAGTTTTTTTTTTAATCTTTTCAAATTGCTTAAACTCATCTTATTTTACAGTAGTTTAAACGTACGTTTCTATAGTACGAATACTGATGGTACATTAGTAAAATGGTACCTCATGCTGTGTGCAAAATATCTGTTATCTTTTTGGACTCTTTAGTTTTTAAATGAATTGACAAAAAATAAAATAGGAAAAAAAAGAAAATAAAGTGGAAAATATTTTAATAGTTTTAAAAATGTGTATCTCATTTCAAAATCTCTTCTTTTATTTTTATTAAAAGATTTCTATTTATCTCTTTTTCTTAATTTTTGCAATTGTTTAACAAATTTTAACAATTATGGTTATTTTTGCTCGATGTGATTTTCATAAAAGGATACATTTTTCTGCATAATTCAAAAGGAACATTTGGAAGTCTTTTGTTCAGAATTTTAAATAGAGGAATTTCTGAATGAATTAACATTATTTTGAAGGTGAGTGGATGTGTGGTCTTTAAGGAAAGAAATAAGGTTTATTTTTGTTTTGGTTATAAATAATTAAACTCTTTTGAACAATAGATGATGATTTTCAAATATTTATTGGAATTTCTTATAACAATATCGTCATATTAAACACTTAATTTATGATTAAAAACAATTCTTACATACACACGCAGAGAAAAAATATGTTTGCGGTAACCATAACGAGAAACAACATGCTATTGTTATTAGATATTGTTACCGTAACTAAAAAATTTGTTTATTCGCATTATGATTTTACATTATTGTTGTCGCCACTAAAAATATTGTCATTTTAATAAAATTATTGTTATCGAACCAAAAATATTGTTATTATCACTTAAAATATTCTTCTCGCCACTAAAATTACTGTTATCAAAGGTTCTAAGTTAAAAATTCATATTTATTAGAATTTTATAACATTATACTAATTCTATAATAGTATACATCGATAATGATGTAGCAATCACTTTCACATTACATGGACCGTCTGGTTGTCCATATAATCGTTGTGAACGATCTACAGGGCGATCGTAATTTTTAAGATATCATAATGAATCTGGAGCATATTTTTGTTTTGTGCCAAGAACGAAGCCTATTCCAATTGGTCATATTTGCTCCAGTATTTCAGATAGCTCCCATACAAATGTCCGCCCGAAATATGGTCCTAAGCTCATAAAGCTCACAGAATTCAAGTTATCTTAATTTAATTTGGGTCAATAAATTTTTTATCAGTCCAAGTCCACCCCCCAAATTTCAAGATGGTCATGATGACCCTAACTCCTTAGACCCACTTTCGACAGTCACTTCAAAGTGCATAAGTTTCAAAAAATTGTCTGTATTGTGATGATATTTCGTATGGTTATATAACCAGAAAATGCAAAAAATAAATTTTCGAGAATCAGTCCATATTTTCCTATTGCCATCATATCACCCTAAACTTCCAAAAATCACTACACATTGCATAAATCTCTCATGTAAGCATGAAGAAAATACTTTAAATAAATATATATTTTATACTATCACAAATCATAAAATCAGATTATACGAGGGTCGGTCCTTTATTTTTTAAGGCGGTTATAACCGACTTTTACACTTTTATTTGTTTTATTTTCTCCTTTTATTTTTTAGACTTTTTAAGAATCGAACATCTTTCGTAACTCAGAGTCGGTTTAAACGAAATTTTTATATCAAATTTCTCGTATGTAAAAATGTATGGAAAGTTATGGAATATTTAAATATGATCCATAAATTTTACATAAAAATATATTAATTATTTTTCTTTCTTTTCTTTACAGGTAAGTCCTAAAATATCTTATTAAAAATAAACCCTTAAGTGAGTAATTATTTGAAATGACAACAAATTCTCGAATATAAATTCCTAAAATGTGAGATCTATTAATACTCTCAATATATAAATTAATGACATTTTAATAAACAATTAATTAAAAAATCACACATAACTGTCATGTAAGTGATATAGAAAAATCACTTTTCGGTTGAAACGATAATTTTTGTTATAAAAAGACAAAATAAAGTTGTTAATTTAACAAGACAAGTTAAACAACATTGAGAAGAAAAAAATAATCTGAAAAACTAATATTTTATAATAAACGTAGGAAGATGACGCTGTCAAGAGAACTCACGCATTGATCAATTTTTTTTTTTTTTTTGATTCAGAAAAAAATGAACTGATCAAGAATAACGACACTGAGGAGTCAACAAATCAAACCACAAAAAAATTTGTTACTGGAGATAATGTAAAAAAACTATGATTTCATAGGAATCATTGACTCTAGAAGCCAAGTTCAATCACACGATTTTCTGTATTGTAGTGTATGTCTGGAAGTTTAATGATTTCTAGTAAAAAAGAAAACATTATTATGTATGAAATAATGTCTCTCAAATAACATCATTATTCTTTATTTAAAAATGACGAAATAAAAATAAAAATCAACGTTAAACTAAAATTTATGATGTATACTGTAATTAAAATATATTAGGGGTAATCACTCACCTAATGTTATCAAACCCAACAACTAACATTTGTTTATCAAACCGTTTTAAAAAATCTTTAGGGAATTTTCTTAATTTAATCTTTATTAAATATAAAATAATTTTTTATTTCCTATAAAATTGTAATCTAAGAACCCCCCTAATAATTTATTATCGTTATATAACATGTCAGTTTGATCATCTCAATTTCGTTGTTAATTTGAATTTATTATTTGAAAAACAATAACTATTTCCTAACCCAACAATTTTACTATTAAACTTTAAAAATAAAATAAAACGAAGATCATTTGTAGTTTTATCTCCAAAAACAACTTTGTCTCCATTTCACTTACTTACACTCTCATCTGTGACAATCCTTTTTTTCCTTTGACTCCATAGTATGTTTGATAAGATCATAAGATAGTAAATTTTATTGACTTGTTTAAATTTATTATTATTTATTTATCTTTTCCTTTTTTTCAAATTTAAAGAAATTTTCTTTCAAAAATACATATAAAAAGAGAGGATGTCTGTTTAAAGAGAAAATATTCTTGTAACGGCCACTTGAAATTCAATTGTGTGAGGTTAGGTATGTCTTATATAAATATCTGGCTAATTCGTTTGTTTTGGGAGAAGCGTTGACATATGTTGAAAAACTCTGTGTTGAAAATAATATTAGTTAAACGCATCATTAATTATGTATTAGTCAAGCTACACTAAAAATACTTCAAAGAGCCTAAAAGAAATGCAAGATAAAAAATTGGTAAAAGTACTTCCGGTTTCCTTAAAATAACAAGAAATTTGAACCATATTAAATCAACCTTGAACTCTTTAAAAATATCTAAAATTAAAAGAAATTCATGGAGACACTTAAAGCAATAAGGAGTAACTATTAAAAAAGAATTGTTTTAAAGAAAATTTCTCTTAAATAAAATTTTTAAGAAATATTTCTTAAAAACAACTTTTCTAATCCAAAAATGACAACTTCTCTTAACAGAGCTCTTTTTTAAACAAAAATTTCTCCCAAGAGAACTTTCTACTAAATGAAAACTTCTATAAAGTGTACTTTTTTCTTAATAAAAACTTCTCATGAGGGAATTTGCATTCTTAATGAAAATCTCACTTAACAGAATTTCTACTAGATGAAAATTTCTCTTAAGAAAAATTTTTTTGAAAGAAAGTATCTTAAGAAAACATGTAAGCTAAACGAAAATCTCTTAAGATAACTTGTGTTCTAAATCAAAACTTCTCTAAAAAGTACTTGTGTTCTAAATAAAAGATTCTCTTAAGAGAACTCTATTCTAAATTAAAACTTCCCTTAAGAGAACTTTTTCTAAACGAAAACTTCTCTTAAGAGAACTTTTTTCTAAACGAAAACTTCTCTTAAGAGAACTTTTTTCTAAACGAAAACTTCTCTTAAGAGAACTTTTTTCTAAACGAAAACTTCTCTTAAGAGAACTTTTTTCTAAACGAAAACTTCTCTTAAGAGAACTTTTTTCTAAACGAAAACTTCTCTTGAGAGAACTTTTTTCTAAACGAAAACTTCTCTTAAGAGAACTTTTTTCTAAACGAAAACTTCTCTTAAGAGAACTTTTTTCTAAACGAAAACTTCTCTTGAGAGAACTTTTTTCTAAACGAAAACTTCTCTTGAGAGAACTTTTTTCTAAACGAAAACTTCTCTTGAGAGAACTTTTTTCTGAACAAAAACTTCTCTTAAGAGAACTTTTTCCTAAACGAAAACTTCTTTCTAGACGAAAACTTCTCTTAAGATAAATTGTATTCGAAATGAAAACTTCTCTTATGAGAACCTTTATTTCAAATGAAAATTTTTTATTCTTTATTCTAAATGAACATTTCTTCTAAGAGTACATATATGCTGTAGAAAAACTTCTCTTTAGAAAATATTTCTCCTTAAAGAATTTTACTCTAAATTAAAATATCTCTTTAAACTTTTCCCTAAACGAAAAATTTTCCTTAGAGGGCATTTTTCTAAACAAAATTTTCTCTGAAGAGAAAAATAAAAAAAACATTTTCTCTAGAATGATTTTTTGATCACAAATTTTTCTCAAGAAAAATTTTTGATTACAAAATTTCCTTTAGAAAGTTTTTTTTATAACAAAATATTCCCTAAAAAGATTTTCGATCACAAAGTTTTCTCTCGAGTGAGATCGATCAGAAAATTTGCTTTAGAGAGATTTTGATCATACACTTTTTTTCCAGAAAGATTTCGATCTTAGAATGAATTTGATCGTCATTATCATAAAGGAATTTTTTAATATATAATTTCTATAGAAAAAATCAAGTAATTTCAATGAAAATATTCTTTAACAAATGTTTTCTGTTAAATATACAAAACTTTAACAATTAATGTCTTAAACAATAAAAACTTCTTTACTCCATCACAAACTTAATAGTTCAATTAATAAAAGTATTCGATCGCTTCCTACTTAAAATCAAAAGGAAACCAGACCCCAACTTAATTTTTATTCCATCAGCAAATGCAATGAAAATAACAATAATTGTGGAAGAGTTATTAACACTTTCATTATTCAAATTAACCATGGCAACATGAAGGAAGGAAAACTTTAAAACCACACACATATATACCAATATTATAGATGATCTTGCAGACACATTAACGCCCACCCTAATAACACCCTATAATTATGAGATATAATTTTTTAAAAGATTTCAGTTTACAATATTTTTCTTTCGTGAACGTGTGAACATTTAACAGAATGATGATCCACAATGGAAGGAAAGGAAATATAAAGGCGGGTATTCACACACACACACATTGACATTTATAAGTAGAAAGAGAGATCTTTCTGATTTTCTCTTTAAATAAACAAACATGATGTTGCAAGTTGTTAGCAGCAACAAAATAGAAATAGTTGTTGAAGAAGCACAAAATTGTTAAATAAACAATGAATTTGTTATTTTAAAGATTTTTTCCTTTGATTTTAAACCAAAAACAGTTGCAGCCCATCTAAATGTTTGATAATTTAAATTTCAAGTTTTTGTTTTCTTTTTTTTCTCTCTCCCCCTCTCTTAAGGGATCAGTGGATATTGAGGGAACTTAAGGGCCATGTGCTCAATATAGTTTGTCATATCAATAACAACAAATAATGACGAAGCGTTAAATTTAAAAATAATTAAGATCGAATAAAATAAGTTTTTTTCTTTTTAATGAGCGAAAAGATGTTAATGAGAGGGATAAAAATGAACCATAAAAGTTCAACATTTAAGGAGATTTGAAAATAATATAGAAGGACTGAAACATGTCGGTTAATCTGATTTAAATGCTTGATTAAATATTTTCAAGAATTCCCAATTTGGACCTGCAAAAAATTGGCCAAACATTCAAAGGTCTGACGTCAAACTGTTTCCAATGTTATTAAACAGTACCAGTACCAGACAGAAGGAACAGTCCACATGATGTTTCTAAAGCCAAAGAACTGAAAAGTATTTTTCGAAGAGCTTCAAACACAATCGGTAGGAAGGCAGCACGTTTAGCTCAGTGCTCGGACTATGGGGTACGAAAAGCTAAAGTTAATGCAGGTTCAAAAACAAACAACTTTCAAAATGTTTCTGTCAGAACGCTGCTAAAAATTTAGATACCAAAAACGGAGTAAAACTATTCTTGCTCCATAATGCTCCATAAATTTTATGTTGCTGATGCTCGTGGGAATGTAGTTGCGGCAAAAGAAGCCAATCAAAGGCTGCTTCCATTGTTAAGATATGAACACTTCATAAAATGTTTACTTATTCTTTGGAGAGATATTTGGCTCATGTTAAAAGAGGCATGAAGAGAACAAAAAAGGTGTCAAAATATGTGGCTGATTTTAAACGGAAATGGACTACTTGTTGGAGCAAAGTGTCAGAAAGCATTCTAAAATCGTTAATAAAAAGGGTTTCGGCAAAAAGATCAAAATTTCATTACTAGTGATTAAAAACTATAGAAATATTTCCTTTGTAAATTGTAATAACTTTTCGAACTCACTCCTCACACCCTTCCAATTCAAATGGAAATTCCTTTCAAATTCCGCTTTCACATGTCATTTCTTAATTGAATATTAAAATCGAAAAGTTCTACATTAGAAAAATTCCTCTTTGACATGTCACTTGTTAATTGAATAGCTTTCCTTAACAGGTATAATCATTGAATTCTATTCTATTTTCCAAGAATTCTATGAGTAAAAATCCTATTTAATTTTAAATTAATTAATTTAAAATACCTTCTAAACATCTTTAACACTCTGAAATGTTTAAACTCATAAACTAAAATAAACAATTAATACGAATGAAATTTAAATAATTCTAAAGAAAATATTATTCTAAACAGAGCTATACTAGATTAGGCACGCCAATCTAAGAACATCATACACATAAAGAAACCCTCGTTTTTTATTTGAAATGAACATGAAAAATAAATTTCAACATTTCTGTAATTTTATCACAATAACTCGACATACAATAAATAAAAAATCAATTTTCTAATTAAGTCTTTCAATAACAAAATCATCTTATAGAAGAAATAATAAAAACCGAGAAAAGAAAACAAAATGAAATAAAAATCAAGAGGAAAAATAAAAAAAAAAACAAGAAATCAGAAGTTTAAGAAAATAAAATTCAAGATCTAAAAGATAAACAAATAATGTAAATACATTCGTATAGATATAGATGAAACGAGTTATAAGATCTAACAAAAAAAAAACAAAAACAACTACAACTACAACAACAGCTAAATGTGAAATACCTAGACCTCGAACAAACGATCCACTGACTGACTCTCTCATTTGTTATAAATAACAATAATAACAACAACAACATCCAACATTCATAATGTACATTATCGTATCACATCAATTGTACAGAAGCTGTTACATGGGTGAACGCCTGCTGAGGTTGATGTTGCATCTCAAAACGCACTTTAGTGTGTGCATCTATCTACTCATTCATATTCGATCACAAACGAACCTCAAGTGTTTGAACTTAACACAACGACACCCAATATCAATTTATTTTCTGTTGCCTTCGGACCATTAAATGCTGTTTTCTTGAACTACAAGTTGCACACAATCACAAGTGAATAACACCCGAATGAATACAAGATGTCTTTCAGTCTTACACAGATATTCACCTTTATATAGAAAATGTTCTTTTGTGTATTTTTACAAGTCTAAGATTAATTATCTTATGGATTATTTATTTATAAAGTTAGTATTTATATTAAATTAAGAAAATTACAGATATTTTAGATCTAAAGACAATATTTCTAAAATTATAATTTTCTAAAAACTGATCGTTTTCTATAGAAAACACTGATCGTTTTCTATAGAAGACACTGATCGTTTTCTATAGAAAACACTGATCGTTTTCTATAGAAAACACTAATCGTTTTCTATAGAAAACACTAATCGTTTTCTATAGAAAACACTAATCGTTTTCTATAGAAAACACTAATCATTTTCTATAGAAAACACTAATCGTTTTCTATAGAAAACACTAATCGTTTTCTATAGAAAACACTAATCGTTTTCTATAGAAAACACTAATCGTTTTCTATAGAAAACACTAATCGTTTTCTATAGAAAACACTAATCGTTTTCTATAGAAAACACTAATCGTTTTCTATAGAAAACACTAATCGTTTTCTATAGAAAACACTAATCGTTTTCTATAGAAAACACTAATCGTTTTCTATAGAAAACACTAATCGTTTTCTATAGAAAACACTAATCGTTTTCTATAGAAAACACTAATCGTTTTCTATAGAAAACACTAATCGTTTTCTATAGAAAACACTAATCGTTTTCTATAGAAAACACTAATCGTTTTCTATAGAAAACACTAATCGTTTTCTATAGAAAACACTAATCGTTTTCTATAGAAAACACTAATCGTTTTCTATAGAAAACACTAATCGTTTTCTATAGAAAACACTAATCGTTTTCTATAGAAAACACTAATCGTTTTCTATAGAAAACACTAATCGTTTTCTATAGAAAACACTAATCGTTTTCTATAGAAAACACTAATCGTTTTCTATAGAAAACACTAATCGTTTTCTATAGAAAACACTAATCGTTTTCTATAGAAAACACTAATCGTTTTCTATAGAAAACACTAATCGTTTTCTATAGAAAACACTAATCGTTTTCTATAGAAAACACTAATCGTTTTCTATAGAAAACATTAATCGTTTTCTATAGAAAACATTAATCGTTTTCTATAGAAAACATTAATCGTTTTCTATAGAAAACATTAATCGTTTTCTATAGAAAACATTAATCGTTTTCTATAGAAAACATTAATCGTTTTCTATAGAAAACACTAATCGTTTTCTATAGAAAACATTAATCGTTTTCTATAGAAAACACTAATCGTTTTCTATAGAAAACACTGAGCATTTTTTATAGAAAACACTGATCGTTTTCTTATAGAAAATCTCTATTGTTGCAACAATGATCATTTTGTAATATAAAATCTATTGTGACGCAGACACTGATCAGTTTCTAACAAAAATCTCTTATGAAAAACACAATCAGTGTCTTTTAGAAAAAATTAGAAGACACTGATCTTATAGAAACTCTCTTCTTTCAAAGACAGGAAAAACTCTCCTGTCAAAGACATTGATCATTTTCTATAGAAAAACTCTCTAGTCGGAATCACTGATCGTCCTTAAGAAATTAAGAACCATCTTTCAATTAACTTTCCTGCACCTTAAAAATTGCATGTTCAAAATTTTTATTGAAAATCACGTTCAAGATTTTATGGAAAATTATTTAAAATATTTTTGTTATTTTTAAGAAAGTTGAATTATTTTTTAATTTCACTTCTTAAGATTTAATTTAAATATTTTTCTCTCTTAACAACTCTTTTTAATGTCATTTTCACTTAAAACAAGTTGGTATTTAAATAACTTTTTAAAGTGAAATTATGACAAACTTCAATAAATCCAATTAATTTTACCAGCAATAAAATACAAACGTATGAGTGTTTGGCAAATTAACTTAAACTCTTTTTTTTTTTGTTGCTTCTTATAAAAATACTTAATCATTAAAGTCACTGGTGTTCAAAAAGAAATTTCTATTTTCATGTGACATGAAATCAATTTCTAGTTAAGCTACAAATAACATATCGAAAATAAAGTGAATAATAATTACTTATTGAATATGGCGGATTCTAAAGTCACTCTATAGGAGAGAAGAAGCATAAAACGTTTACACAGTTACTTCCATGGTCATTAAGGAGAACCTGGTACTATTTAGTTCAAAATCCATCTAAGATCTATAGTTTTATTACCTTTAATCACTTTCTGTAGGGTACTTGAATTAAAAACGATTAAGAATACTATAATCGGCTATGGCGGATCTTCAAATGTTAGTATATTTGAAATAAATGAAAGTATGTTTATGTGTGCAACATATACAAGTTAATGGGTTTCATATAACTCAATATTATGGCAAAATTTCATTCTAATTTGTTGATATCTGCAGATATCAATATATAAAATAAGAAACTTTTCAGGACTATAAAAAAACTCAGGCAAAATTTAATTGAGCTCCCTAAATTATTGTGGATTAGATCAGACTTTGATAAGACGTAGGACAATATATACATTATGGGGTCTTAGATAATTCCTTCTTAGCGTTGCAAATTTAATGACAATGTTAATATCGCAGACACTGATAATTTTCTCTAGAGAAAGTCTCCAGTCAAAGACACTGATCATTTTCTAAAGAAAAATTTTCATGTCGAAAGTCTGAAAATTTTCTAATCGAAAATCTCCTATCGAAGATTAAGAAACTCTCTCCGTTCGAATACACTGATTGTTTTCCATAAAAAAATTCATTGAGCTCAGTCAATTAATGTGGGCAAAAGGATACAGCTAAATCGACACAGATTTGAATTTTATGCAAGAATATATATACATTGTGGGGTCTTAGATGATTCCTTCTTAGCGTTGCAAATAGAATGACACCGCAGACACTGATCACTTTCTGTAGAAAAATTCTCCAGTCGAAGACACTGATCTTTGCTATAGAAACTCTAATCATTTTCTTATAGAAAGTCTCTTGTCGAAGACACTGATCATTCTCCCTAGAAAAGCTCTCCAGTCGAGAGCACTAATCATTTTCTATAGAAAATCTCTCATGTCGAAAATCTGATAATTTTCTAATAGAAAATCTCCTATCGAAGATTTAGAAACTCCCTCTCACTGATTGTTTTCCATAGCAAAAAAAAAAACAAATTTCATTGAGCTCTGTCAATTATTGTGGATGAGAGCATGCCAACAGTAGACAGACAAATGGACACAGCTAAATCGACTCAGTTTATGATTACATTATGGGGTCTTAGATGATTCCTTCTTTGTGTTACACAGGGAATGACAAAGTTAATATACCCCCTTTGCCACTTGTGGTGGTGGAGGGTATAAAAAATATATTTTCTATAATTCGATTTCGATTAATAAATATTGTCTATATGGCGTTAAGTCATCGTATGTTCGTTAATCTTTTTCCATATTTTTTATGCGATTTACTTAACAAATTTTCTATTTATTAAATTAGTTTTATAAGTGGCAACATGCAACACCATCTTCAACACAAACCACCATCATCAGCATCATAATGATTTATGTAGACATAAATGCAACAAAATACCTGAATCAGAGGTTTCACTATATTGGACGTTTTGTTGCTTGTCATTTTGCTTAGTATGTCTGTGTATCTGTCTGTCCATCCATCCATCCATCCATCCATCCGTCTGTCCGTCTGTCTGTCTGCTAAATTGTCTAGTTAAGCTGAGTACTAAAAGTGTTACAGCTAATGATGTTTGGTTCGTTGGTTGTTTAGTTGGTTTCCAACTATTTATTTTGATATTTTGTAACCATAATTTTGCAGCAAACAGATTGAGTTGATTCAATTAGTTAAGCTTTCGTTTATAATTATCAGTTAAGTTAGGTAGCGCTTTTTTTCCTAAACATTAATGTGTAAATTTTATTTGATAAATAAGATTTATGATTTATATAAGAGAGTTTTTTAAAAAAATTGCACATAAATTTATTTTATTTTGAAGTGACATTTTTGTGGAGCATTTTATCAAAATATAATGACAGTTTAAGATATTTAAATTAAAAACATTAAATTAAATAGACTAATAAATGTTCACATAATCAAAGTATTCACCATTATTATTCAAGCTTTAAAATTTAATGAACTTTTTTGTCATACTTAAAGAAATCATAACTGTTATTTGGTAATTTAATTAAGTTTTATAATAAAGCTTCACTACACCACAAGTGAAGAGGAAATATTAACTTTGTCCTTAAAGGAAGGAATCATATCGATTTAAAATCTGAGGATTCACTATAGTCCTGAGAAAAAACCTATAGAAAAGACTGATCATTTTCTATAGAAAATACTGATCATTTTCTAAAGAAAATACTGATCATTTTCTATAGAAAATACTGATCATTTTCTATAGAAAATACTGATCATTTTCTATAGAAAATACTGATCATTTTCTATAGAAAATACTGATCATTTTCTATAGAAAATACTGATCATTTTCTATAGAAAATACTGATCATTTTCTATAGAAAATACTGATCATTTTCTATAGAAAATACTGATCATTTTCTATAGAAAATACTGATCATTTTCTATAGAAAGGACTGATCATTTTCTATAGAAAAGACTGATCATTTTCTATAGAAAATACTGATCATTTTCTATAGAAAATACTGATCATTTTCTATAGAAAAGACTGATCATTTTCTATAGAAAAGACTGATCATTTTCTATAGAAAAGACTGATCATTTTCTATAGAAAAGACTGATCATTTTCTATAGAAAAGACTGATCATTTTCTATAGAAAAGACTGATCATTTTCTATAGAAAAGACTGATCATTTTCTATAGAAAAGACTGATCATTTTCTATAGAAAAGACTGATCATTTTCTATAGAAAAGACTGATCATTTTCTATAGAAAAGACTGATCATTTTCTATAGAAAAGACTGATCATTTTCTATAGAAAAGACTGATCATTTTCTATAGAAAAGACTGATCATTTTCTATAGAAAAGACTGATCATTTTCTATAGAAAAGACTGATCATTTTCTATAGAAAAGACTGATCATTTTCTATAGAAAAGACTGATCATTTTCTATAGAAAAGACTGATCATTTTCTATAGAAAAGACTGATCATTTTCTATAGAAAAGACTGATCATTTTCTATAGAAAAGACTGATCATTTTCTATAGAAAAGACTGATCATTTTCTATAGAAAAGACTGATCAACTGAAATTTATGATCAAAGAGAATACATTTTAGATTGGAATTTGAAACTTAAGATAAAATTTATTTTCATTGAGCACAAGATCAAGAGTAAAATTTGAATTTTTTGTTAAATCAATTTCGCTTTTTTAAATCGCTTAAACATTCTGGTCAAAACTGTATTGCTAAGAGCTTAAATAATCTAATTAAGGTTTCAAAAAATAGTAAATAAAACATAGATCTTTCAAAAGATATGATGATCTACTATATATTCATGATTTTTTGTTGTAAACAATTTGTTCAACATAAATCTTCCACTAACAAAAACATAAAAATTGAATAAAAAAGTAATTTGCCTAAACACTTGGCACATTCTATACAAAGCGATACACAATGGTCCATACTAATAATAATAAATAATAATAAAAATGATCAAAATAAAAAAACTTCAAAAAGCTACAAATTGAATGTTTTAAAAACTCATAAAATATTTAAAATTTTTCTCAATACAAAATAATGAAAAATCTAAATAAATAAATTCAATACAAATTAACATTTAATAATAAAAAATATTTAAATACAAAACAAATATTTATTAACATATAAATAGCAAAAACAACAACAAATCATGTAAATATAGAAAAAAACTCTGAAAAAATTAGATTTAGAGCAAAAATACAAAATTTGAAACTCGTTTAAAAGAATTTATTTGAATATTTTGATTGAAATTTTAAATAAATATTCAAACAAAATATCTACATAAATTGTTGCTAAATATGTATTTATTTATGAAAATGTTTATTAACAAATAGAGTATCAAATTACCTACAAATTTGTTGTTTTAATTTTATATTTTTACACCCTACAGCGCCACAAGTAGTTAAGAGGGTATATAACATCGACATTCCGTGTGTAACGCTAAGAAAGAATCATCTTAGATCCCATAATTTATGTATATAATTTGCATCAAATTAAATCTGAGTCGATTTAGCTATGTCCGTCCGTCTGCCTGTTCTTGGCACAGAGTGACAGAGCTCAATGAAATGTGGCCTGAGAAGTTTCCTATTTAAAACCAGCAAAATCGGTTCAGTATATCAAAAGATATAGACTGAACATTGATATTTGTTTGTAAATTTTCTGAAAACTGGAATCACATTTAATTTATCCTTATTTGTCGGATCATCTTAATAACGACAAGAAGATGATTTAAAGAGTTTTGTATTTTAGGAATTTTCGTATGCAAATTGGGATTTTATACCCTCCACCGCCTCAAGTGGGTACATTAACTTTGTCATTCCATGTGTAATGTAAAGAAGGAATCATCTCAGACCCCATAATGTATATATATTCTTGCATCAAATCAAAATCTGAATCGATTTAGCTATGTCCGACTGTCTTGTCTGTCTCTTGTTGGCACACTCACATCCTCACAGATTGACAGAGTTCAATGAAATTTGGCCCGAGAAGTTTCCTATTTAAAACCAGCAAAATCTGTTAACTAAATTAAAAGATATAGACCGATATCTGCGACAAATTCATAGTTCAAGTAAAAACTTTCGTAAAATGTTCAATTATAAATCGACAAATTCGAATGAAATCTTTCCATAACATAAATCATTTACATTCCAAAAATTATCAAAATCGGTTCAGTAGAAAAAAACTTATAATAAAAATTTTTGGACTATTAAATGTTCATGTGTTATATTTAGGAAAAACTTAAATACACTAGAGCCCCAACTTGCGTCGTCCCGATTTGCATCGTTTCTATTTGCGTTGCTTTTTAATAACTGAAAAACTTCGATTTGGGTCGTTGCAACTGGGGTCGGGTCGGTCCAACTTGCATCATTTTAACCCCGATTTTCATCGGTTCCCTTTATGTCGTTTTGATTTCGATTTAAGTCGCTAGAAACGGTTACATTTTTTACTGCAGCATTGTGGATTACCATTTTTAGCGTAGTTGAACGTAGCGTGATCCGCCAAAGTACATTAAGTTCATAAAAAATGAGTCAGAGTAAAAAAAGTCATAAGTTTGGAGTTAAAATTAGACGCAATAAAACGTTCGCAATCATGAAAAAAAGGCTTGGACTAGCACCTTCAACAATTAGAACAATTTTCAACAGAGAAGTGAATTGCCATACCTTTCCAATCTGAACATGATGCTATAGCCAGAAATCCCTTATTGGTCTAGAACTAAATAAGTAAATGAAATAAATACAAAATATTTATTTGTTTTTGATCGAAAATATAAAATATTTTTAGAATATTTTTAGAAAAAGGTAATAACCGATTTGCGCCGAGTTTCTCCGTTCCCCATTAACGATGCAAGTCGGGGCTCTAGTGTATATTACATAAGTTTGTAAGTGTATGAATGAGGGTGAATTTGCGGTGGAGGGTATAGGATATTCGGCATAGCCGAATATAGCACTCATACTTATTTTTATTTATTTAATTTCAAAAATTTAACACATTAAATTTAAATTTGATTTGAAACTAAAATGATTTTCATGCGTTTTATTTTGAAATTCATAACAAATTGTTGGTGTTTTTTTTTCTGGGAGGGTTTTGTGACCATTAAATGGTTTGAATTATTTATTTGATGACTTTTTGGGAAAATGACTGTTTAATACGACAAATCCAAACTTGTTAAAGATAAAATTTAAATATTGAAAATTTTGCATAAATTATATTTGAAATACTTGTCATCGTTTAGCGTTTAATGTGGTTTCATTTAAATAATTTTCATACGAAATAAATAAAAAATAATAATTTATTTATGAATTAATATTTAAGAGAGGAGTTTGGGTCTGAAAATATATTAAAGGCTTCGGGGATGTATATATATTTGTATAATAATAGTTGATCACTTAATTAGATTAAAATTTTGCAATGACAATAAATAGGTTAAGATATTTTGATGTTTTTATCCTATGTGCTTTCAAGCTTTCAAAGTTTTTCTGACGATAATCTCTTTATGTAACATTTTAAGTTAAAAGCTTTAGCTCTAAATTTAATATTACATTACAATTTTTTAAGGAGTTTTAAGCTTGAAAATATGTTAATACTTAATAGTGCTTATCTTACAGTACTTTGTTTTAGAGCTTTTATCATTCATCGCATTAAGTAGGTAGAATGAAAGCTTTAAGCTTTTACATCTTATAAACTTTCCAAGCCAAAACTGGAACATTTAACTTATTTTATTTTTAAAGTTAACATTGCTGCTAAACTTTAGCTTGAAAGAGTTTCTATAAACAAAATTTCTAAAGGCAAATATTAGGCTTTCAAAGTTTAATTACACTTGTATGTAATAAAACCGTAATAAGCATCTTGATTTCACTTACAATTTATGATTACATTTAAAAAGTCAAAGTTTTCCAAGAATTAAAGAGAACAGTTTCTGTTTTACGTAAATGATTAAAGCTTTCAAAAAAAAGCTTTAAGCTCTTCAAATTGCTCTCTTAAGAACATTTGTTAGTATTTGTAAACAGTAATTGGCCATTAAAGCTTTTTTGTATTAAAAATGTTAAAAGTTTTTGAAACTTATTTCTTAAAAGTTTTCTTTTAAAATATATTTTTTAAATAACATTTTCAATATTATAAAAACAGAGGTTTATTGACTTTTCCCTTTATTGTTAAAAGCTTATAATTGATAGCTTTATATACCCGTATTAAAAATACAGAGTTTTCTGTGAACTTATATCTTGAAAGCTTGTGAAAAGTTTTGGTTTAAAACGGTATAATTGTCAGCTTTAAAAAAAATCATTTATAACTGAAAGCTTTTCTAACATACATTTTTCTTAAAAATAAAGCTTTTCAATTCTATTAAGAAATGTGCTCAATTCTCCATATTTAAGCTTTTCCTTTAATCACGTTCTGTTTTAAACACTGCAAAAAAATTATTTCTGAAAATTTGATCGATTATCTGTTAAAAATGTATCTAGATATATTATGTAGATCATTCTTAAATTAAAGTAGATAGTTGAAAGCTTTTTGTACTAAAAATTGTTTTATATTTTAAAGTTTTTTTATAAAGTTTCGGTTATAACATTTTTTATAACTATAAATTAAAATTTTTCGGAAACTGTTTAAAGCTTTCTATTAATGCGATTAATGCTACTTGCAAATGTTAATACATTTTAGAGCTTTTTCTTTCATTTCAAGTTTCTAATAAGGTGCTGTTTCAAAAATATATCTTTCCGTTAGCATGTGATCATAACAAATTGAACCCCCTAGATCTATCAACTTGTGAGTTATTAATTGCTATGGACCATTATTATATATTAAATTAAACTATTTACATATTTTTCTGAGTGCATATTGAAAAAAAAAACAACGTAAAATTTTAATTATATTTAAGCTTTTTCTATTCAATGATATTTCAAAAGTTGATCTAGTTTATTTAAATTTTTATTAAAAAATGTATCTCTTTGTGATCATGTTATATGATCGAGGCAAAAAGCTCCCCATAAATCCATCAAACTTGTTGACTATAAATTGATATAGACATATTGTGTAGATCATTCTTATATTTCCCTTCAAATCATCGCTCATTAATTAAAAAATTTACACAAAAAAAATATTTAATTTCCCCAACAGTCTTTTCTCTAAATTTGTTTCATTTTGCCTCCAATTTCGTAAACAATCCATCAATTAAAGTTTTTTTTTGTCGTTTAGATAGCTTTTGTTTGATCTTTGTGGAAAAAAGACATTTAAATTGTTTTCTAACACGAACATGACATTTCGATCATGAGTGTTGGGTAAATATTTGAATAAAATTACTAAATTAAAAAAAAACGCACTGTTTTACTATTTCGGGATTTTTGAGGTTAAAATATCTTAATTTTTATCGAAAACCAAACAACCACAAATAACTTACAAAAAGACAACAACAACACTAAGAAATAAAAAATAAAATTACAAAAACAAAATTCCGACATTAATTAAGATTTATGAGGGAAAAAATTCAAACAGGTATTAAAAGATTTTAATATTAATTTTATTTTGGATTAAATGTAGTTTTTTTTTATTTTTAAATTTAATATTAATCTCGGGCCTAAAGTGAAAATTTATGCATATTTTGATTTTTATACCCTACACCACCACAAGTAGTGAATAGGGTATATAAACTTTGTCACTCCGGGTGTTACGCTAAGAAGAAATCATTTTAGACCCTCTAATGTATATATATGTATATTAGCTATGTCCTTCTGTCTGTCAGTTGTTGTCACGCTCACATCCACAATAATAGACAGAACTCATTAAAATTATGCCTGGGTATTTGCTATAGTCCTGAGAGGTATTCTATTTAAAAACAGCATTATCGTTTTATTATTTAAAAATATATAGACCGACATCTGAGGCAACTTCTACATTCTACCGGAGAACTTTAGCAAAATTTTCAAATAAAACTAAACAAAACGGGTTCAGTAGAAAAAATTTATAGTCAAAAATATAACTAATTTTCTGACTCATTAAGTGTTCCTGTGTTATTTTTAAGAAAAACTTTTATAGGTTGTATGCGTGAGTTTATGTATATGTACAAATCATAGGGCATCAACTCCATACGCATTTGTGTTGGAGGGTATTGAAGATTCGTTATAGCCGAATAAAGCATTCTTACTTCTCTTAATTTATTTTATAGGTGTAATAATAAAGTTTGTGTGTATGTGTGTTGGTATGCGTGTGGCGTTAAAAAGTTTGTTTTATTTATTAGATTTTTATTTTCTATATCATGACTTTAAGATACATTTTGTGTCTAACTCAAGAGGCTTTAGTAGCCGGATATTTAAATTGTTATAAATAATTTTTTAAATTTATTTTCAAGCTTCTGTTTTCTCAAAATTTAAATAGGTCCCCCCCATTGAGCTGGTGGTTTTGAAAAGTTGCATAGCAGCAGTAGCAAACATGATTTAAATGCATTTTAATTAATTGACACTCAACGAAAATAAAATATTTTTAATGTTTAAACTTGTTAAAATAAACAGAGCAAAATAAAGATAATAAAAGTTTAAATATTTTTTTACTGCTTTTGAAAGAAAAATGAATTACGAGCTTTTAATAAAAATTATAAAAAATCTTTGTAAAATACAAATAATTATGGAAAATAATATAATTTAAACTAAAAGCTTTAACTTTTTAAACTTTCCGTAAGTTTCCAAAAGAGCTTAAAGCTTGAAAATATTATAAGTTCAATTCTCAACAGCAACTTAACAACTCGCTTTAAAACTGTTTTTCAGGAAACAGTAAATAAACAATAACAACTAGTAACGCTATATACGACTATGACGAATCTTCAATACTCTCCACCACAAATGTGTGGGAAGTTTACAACGTTAGGATTCGCACATATACACACACAACGTTAGGATTCGCAACATTACACACCACACATACAGTCACAAACGTGTATAATATAAAAGTGTTTCTTAAATATAACACAGAACACTTAATGAGTCATAAAGTTAGTACTGAACCATATGATAATTTTTGAAATCATAACGAAAGTACTATAACATTATATTATATCCAAAATCTTTTTCTCATTTGTCGATTCTAATTGACTGTTTTACGAAAATTCTTCGCTGAAAACTGAACGATTGTCTCAGATATCGGTCTATATCTTTTGATATACTGAAACCGATTTTATATTGATTTTAAAAAGGAAACTTCTCCGGAAAATATCAAATACTCAAGCCAAATTTCATTGAGCTCTGTCAATTATTGTCCACGTGAGCATACCAATAACTGATAGACAGACGGATGCAAGAATATATATACATTGTGGCGTCTGAAATGATACCTTTTTAGCGCTACACACGGAATGAAAAATTTTATATATCGTTTTCACCACTTGTTGTGGTGAAGGGTAATAATTATGAGAAATAAGGATTGAGATCGAGAAATTATTAACATACATATATGTTAATTTCTTTTTTGCTTACTTATCACTATTGATGAAATTTTGAACCCTTTCGGTAAACTCCTCCATTAACGTTTTTATAGTGCTTTCTGTCACTTTGCTAAAACAAGAAGTCCATTTCCGTTCAGAATCTACCACAATCAATTCTCGTTTATCTCCACTGGCATTAGTTCCAGACAGTGTGAAGGATTTATCTCTCTTTGTACAAACACCACATTATTGTTCTTATACCTATCAAGAGTTTATATTCCATAGTGATATGACGCCAAGTCAGGCCAAAAATAAGTGAATACATTATGAAGTCTTGTGAATGGAATTAGTCCTTTTTGAAAACATTTCTTGAAATTTTGGTATTTATAGAGCCCGTTTGTAACAAATTATTGTATTGATTTCGTCATTAATTAGTCAGCAATAATATACTTTTCTAAATTTTACTGTCAGGAACTTTCAGAGTCTTGTATGATTTTTTGTTCTTCCGATACTTGAATAACATTGGAAACAGTTTGAGAGCAGACCTTTGACTGCTTGACCAATTTTTTGTAAGACCAATTTGGGTTTTGTTGAAAATATCTAGTCATTTTGGTACAAATGTGTGTCAGGAATGGGATTTTAAGCTCATAAAGTAAAACGTAATGCAATTTTACACAAATAAGTCGTATAATATACTAAAACAATGTGCAAGTTAAAGAAGGATCGGTATATTATTTCTCTTAGCTTCAGACAATTGTTCCTTTAAACATCACAAAAGTTCAAACATTTCGCATATCGCTCATTTGCAGCAAAGTCGTCTTTCGCTAGTTTCAAATTAACACCAGAAGTGCATAGTAAATAAAGTATTTTATTGTCTATCAAATTGTTTTAAATTTTATTTATTTAAACAAATAAACAAATAAACAAATAAACAAATTTATTGTCATTTTAAATTATTTTGATCTTTGACATGATGTAAACATTTAAAAATTGTTTTGATATTTTATTTCAAATTATTAAAGCTTTGCAGTTGCCTCCTGAAATCCCAAAAAAATAAATCTGATATAAAAAACTATTTTTACTTTTAGAAGATTTTAAATTTAAATTTAAATTTTCTACAGAAAATTTAATTCTCATTTGGTTTACAATGTTTGTTAACAAACAAATTTTATCAGTGTTAGAAAAGCTTTAAAAATGCTCAAAATCCAAGATTTTAATTAAGAACTAATAAAGATAAACAAATTCGTTACATTCCATTAAAATATTTACATATTTACAAATATTTCCCTTCCTATCGGGCATATTTCAGTTATTAACCCATCATTATAAAATAAATTTTATTCTCCATTTTAATTCCATGTCTATCGGCTTATTAACTAATTAAAGTGTCTTAACTATTTTTTTTCTTAACACATTCCAAAACCTTTTCCTAAGTCAGGTTATTGTCTCAATAACTTTTTTTGTTTATTTTATTATTAGTTTTATTAACTCTTATAATTTATTTAGATGTTTCTATATTTAAAACATAAAAAAATAATAAAGTTTTTTCTTTCTTGTTTAACAAATATTTTATCAAGATCGTTTTATCTTACAATTTGATTTCACTTTATTTGCACAACTGTCAACGACCATTGACAAATTGTCATCATTTCTGTCTGTGTAAATCATTCAATAATTTCTTTTTCTTCTTCTTCTTTCTTTATGTTGAAGAAGGCAAAAACCTTCAACTGCCTTTTTATCTAACTGAAATGTTTTTCCTTCAGAGCCTGGAGAGCATAAAAGTTTCTAGTCAGTCAGTCAGTCAATTCCCAAGAGCATAAATTGCAGATTATCAATGTCATCATTTTAATTCTAGTTTGAAATGTTGCCACATTCTTCTAGTTTGTGCCAACAGGCTGCTGCTTTTGCTGCTGCTGTTGTTGTTGCTGCTGTTACGTTGTTCTTTTTTAGATACTTTTTTCCTTGCGGTTGTTTGAATGTGTTCTCTTGTGTTGGTTGCATTTCTTACACTGTTGTCAATAAATTTAATTTGTCATTTACTGATTGATGATTGATCGGAGTATTTCTTGATATGTTTGCTTGAATGTGGAATGTTTAGAGGAGAGGTTCTTTAGTTAAACCTTAAGGGTCCAAGACACAATGGGAAGGATGAGGAAATGTGTTGGATAAAAGACACAATGGGATGGATTAGAAAATCACAATTTTGGAAAGGAATGCCCGAAGTCAAATTTATCCCAAAATTTGTTTATTTAATTTCAAATAAACCCCGCACAAATAATTGAGAGTGCAAAAGTTGATTAAATTATAATTCTCCACACGTCACGGTAGACCAATGTTTTTGAAATTTCACTCCACTCCATTCGGGACATTTGGATGTCAACACCATATTTATTTTCTAGTTAATGCTTAATAGTGCAGTACATTATTTCTGGACCCTCAGAAAATTTCATGCATCGATTTTTGCGTATGTTTTTTGAACCAATTTTTATGTCAATACCAACTTTCTATAAGATTTTTTTAGAAAAAAGTAACAAAATTCAGATAGAACTAGGAGAAAATTGTTTCCTTAATGCCCTCAGATTTATTTTATATGAAACTGCGTTGAGATTTTTTTCAGAATAATTTAGGAATTTAAAGGATTATAATAATATGACCGCCATTTTGAAAACCACAATAAAATCAATTTTCCTTATATTAATTTTCAAAATAATATCCCTTGTTATTGAATCAATATTTTAGGTATTTTTTGAACCTAAACAGAACCCATCATGTACAAAAACTAAAAATATTTGTTGAGTCAAATATTTACTTTGATCTAAGAAGTTTCACAAATTTTTGATTTTGCTCCATTGTACTTTTTAAATTAAGTATTTTCCTATTGGTTTTCAAATTTAAGTATCCGTTTTAATTCCTACAAATCATTTCTATATACTTCTCTATTCGACTACTATATATTCATGCACAAATCTCAGTCATTTGCAATTTAAATCAACTCAAATTATAATCAAAAATAAATTAAATTAACTGAAATTTATTTATGCAACAACACGTTCAAATGTTACTAAACAACAACAATCAGTCTCCATTCTATATTGAACTGAAATTCATACTTGATCCCCTCCATTTATTAAAAACATTTCTTATCTTCACGTATGCATCACAACAATAACAACAACACAATAAATGATTTCTTAATTATCCCCACAACAACAGCGCAAAACTACAAAGAGTTCAAGAAAAGATTTCTCATCTTCCACATTTGCTATTCACAGACCAGAGGAAGAAGTTCTCTAGAAATTAAAAGTTATTAAGTAAAAGAAAATGGAAATTAAAAAAAAACACCAAAAAGGAAAATGAAACTGAGACTTTAGGCCATCAAATAGCGATTATGATGACCAAGTCTAAACAAACAAAAAAATCATTCCAGACGTTTGATGTAAATTTAATATATTTTCTTCTTCTTCAAAGGGATCATTTAAAAATTACTTTATTGGCCATTTTTCTTAGATAAAATAAATTATTTTTTACAATTAAAAGAATTTTTAAAAAATTTATAAAAAAGCACTTGAAAAGTTTTCTTTATAATTTATTTTTTTATTCTGAATATTTTACATGTCAGTAAATGTTATTTCTGAAAGATTGATTAAATTTTCAGCAGAGAACGGTTTTTGACTCTTTTTTTTATTCTTCAAACAATCGGATTTTTCAACGAGTTTAATTTTAATTTTTAAAAAGTTTTATTTTTTTAACACGCTTTGAACAAGAGTTTAATTCTAAAAAATTGTAAAAATCGAAAAAGATAAAAATCAAAAATGAGCAAAAACTAAAAAAGAATTTTTTAATGAATAATTCGCACAAATTGTTTTGAGATTATGTGTAGCAGTGAAAAATGTTTTTCATTAAGCTGGAAAAGGATATACATTTTATTACGGAAAACAAATTTTTGTATGTTTGTGTATGTACAAACATATTTTTTTTCTTTTCAACCATTTCGCAATTTTGAGGAGTAGAAAAAATAATTATCTCCTTTTAGCTAAAAGAAGAGTAAAACAATTATTTCCGATTTTTCAGAACAAAATTGAAAAAATAAAGATTAAAATTTTAATCTAAAAAAAAGAGTTTTATTTTTTTAATCTCTTCAAAGAAGAGTAAAAATAAAACTTATTTTAAATAGAGATTTTGCTCCGAGGTTTTCCATACTCTGACTAACAGTAGCTTACTTTTTGTTCTAAACCATTTTTTTTCTCAGTTTAATGTCATTCATAATTTTTCCACTCTAGATTGTTATTCAAAGCCTGAGGTTAGGTTGTCTTAGCTGACTGGAATTTATTTAGATTTTTTTCTGCATAAACAACTTATGACAGCTTCACATTTATTTTACATTGTTTTGAGATGATTGCTGTCAGTTTATTTACAACGGTGTAAAATTATGTGGTAAAATTGCAACTATGTAAAATTTATTAGAGAATATTAACGGAATGGAAAAATACGGTTTCAAAAGCTTAAATTAATTTGAATTTTTACTGGGATTTCGATTTAAATGTTTAACACAGTAGATCCATTAAGGTCTTTTGTTTTTAATAAAAAAAATTAAAAATCTTTGTTGAAATTTTAAGGTTGTCGCAGTTTTAGATCTATAACTTATTTTCTACTTGACCGATTTTGCTGGTTCTAAATAGGGATTTGTGTAGGGAAATACTAAATATTTATGATAAATTTCAATGAGTTAGAACCATAAAAGTGAGCGTGTCAACAACCATCAGACGGAAGAACGATCAGAAGCAAAGGTAGACGGACAAATGAACTCAGATTTGCAAGAGTATATTTACTTTATGGATATTTAGATTTAAATTACTTCCGATTAGATTGTGCTTTCTATTATTCTCATAACTTTGAAAAGTATAATATTATCAATCATGGGACATTGTGTAATAAAAAGAAGGAAAATTTTATCCCTCAGATTTTAAGCATTTTTATTAAATATTCTAACAAAATTCAACTTGATCCTACACAAAGTTAGCTTAACATCCTAAAGCCAAAAAATAGAAAGCATTTTCAAAAGAGCTCACAACACAACCGACAGAAAAGCAGCACGCTCAGCTCAAAGCTCGCAGTATTTGGTAGGACAAGTTAATTCAGGTTTAAAAACGTACAAGATCCAAAAAGTTTCTAACATGAAAGAAGCTTAAAATTAAAAGGCCAAAAACTGATCGCGGAAATTGAATTCAAGTGTTCTAAGAAAATACTTTTGATGCATAATGAATGAAAAAACGTATGTTCTACCAGATTTTTCACTACTTTCTGGTCAAAAAATTTTTTGATGCTAATGATCAAGGATACGTCCGGGCCCTATAAATATCAAAATATACATCAAGAATGTTTCCAAAAATCTGCTTTCATTCATAAGATTTCACAATGTGTCCACATTTGTTTACCTGACTTGGCATCCTGCCGCTATGCCAAACAATCCCTTAAGTGATACAAAAACAATAATATAGTATTTGTAACAAGAGAGGCAAATCCTCAAAACTTACCAAAACTAAGGCCAGTGGAGTGATATTGGTTTCTTGTAAAAAATTGAAATACATAAAAAGGTATCCAAAAATGTGAAAGATTTTAAACCGGAACAGACTATCTGTTTGAGCAAAGTGGCAAAAAGCACTATAATACTTTAGTGGAGGGTTTTCCGAAAAATGTTTAAAATTTTTCCATTAGTGATTAAATCTAAAAAAATATAGAATAATCTAAGGCAAATTGGATAAAATTAAAACTTTAAGTTTAGTGATTTCTGTTTTATATACACATATATTTATGTTAAGAACTTTTCGATCTCATTCCTTAAGAGAAAACAGAAAAAATAGGAAACCCAACATTTAAAGACATTTCAGACTTTAAGGCTCATCACATATCTGTCTTGAACGCTCAACTAGTTTCCAGAATTTTATATTTGCTCTTTACTTTAGACTCAATTCGCCTTTACAAAGTGTTTACGAAATATAACATAATTTTGATACCTTTCATCTTCCAGTCGGTAATATAGTTCTAAGTAAATTAATTAAAATTTTGCTAAATTAGACAAAAATTAAATTATTAAAAAAAATTATGATAGAAAAATCTACTGAATTCCAGTTAATCTGAACTTGATTCACCTATTCAGAGTTAAAGTGGAAATCATTTTCCAATTTTTGTGCATGTAATTTGCTATTTCTGAAACTGTCACTGATTGGAATTTTAAATATTGATGATTTTATAAAATGGCTGATCAGAGTCATCATGTACCTATATCTTTGTATTATTCATAACAAATCGTTTTATATTTCGAGATAACTTTTTATATTTCTTACTTTTTCATCAATGATAACAAATTTAAAGGGATTCACTTTATTTTATTCACTTTCACATAAAAATCTCCTTTAAATAAATTCAAATTTATGTATAAAAATCCCAATAAAATTCTATTTAAATTCCATTTCTGATTTATATTTAAAATAATAAATAAGAAAACAACAAATATTTAACTGGAATTTCAATAAACTTTCTAATAACGAGTTCAATACATAAAAAATAGAGAGAAAAAGCGACTAAAATAAAAACATATTTCAACTGGCATAAAATCCTTAAATTCACCATATCATGCGTCACATAACCAGACATAAATTCTTGGATACTTAATTGAATAGTACCCCTGGGAAATTCCCAATAAAATATTCCCTAATAAAATAACAAGGAAAGTAAAGAGAAAAGAAAAATATAAATAAAAAATACGATACACTGGCCACACCAGGATGATGCCATCATCACCAGCAACATCACTATCATTGCTAACATTTATGTATGTTATCACAACCATAAACTAAAAGCTGTTAACTGAAACTGTGTGCGGTGTGTGTGTGTGTGTGTGTGTGTGAGTGAAACAGTTAAAAATTGGTTTAGAAGTGTGAAAAAAATCAAATAAAATAAATTCACGAATGAAATATCTAAAATGCGAGGGTAAAAAAGAAAGAATACAGTATACGGCTACGCCGAATCTTTATTACCCTCCACCTCAAATGCGTGTAAAGTACTCTTACACACATACATATACACGCACCTTTACACCATACGCCGATTTTGATAATTTTTAGGAATTGTATTGAGGTACATAAAACTTAACATTGATGCGAAATTCTTACTAATCTTTTAATTTATTGAATTAAGAGGTTGTCTTAGATATCGGTCTATATGTGTTAATATACTAAACCAATTTTGCTGGTTTTAAATAGGAAACTTCTCAGGACTATAACAAAAACTCAAGCCAAATTTCATTCCACTCAGTGAATTATTGTGGATGTGAGCGTGCCAACAACAAACAGACAGATGAACATAGCTAAGCTACTCAGATTTGATACATTATGGGAATCTGAGATGATTCGTTCCTAGCGTTACACAGGGAATGACAAAGTAAAATACCCACTTCACCACTTGCGGTGGTGAATGTTATAAAAAAGTGAGTTAAGCAAAAGGGAAGAAGGAAAAAATGAAAGTATTTTATATACTAGAGCCCATAAGGATCGAAATTTTTATACACACACACAAACACACATCATATTATTGATGGCCACTAACGATAAATATGTCAAAAATCATATTTATATACATATATAGATATACACACAATACCATTACATATCTTTATACATACAACAATAACGTATGGAATATTTTGGACACATTAACAGACAGTTCGATAGAAATAATGATTTTATTTTGAAACCGAAATGAATTCATTTCATTGTCTTAGGAAATCATCCCAAAAACAAAATATTGTTTTATCTTATGGGAAAAGAAGAAGAAGAAAAATGGCGTCTGTGTAATGTTTATTACCATTTATTATTAACAATATAAAATAATAATGAATGATAATGAAGATAAATTTGATGATTTCAATAATGATGGTAATAATGATGTTGATATTTGTTGACCTAATGGCGTTTAGTGTGAATCGCTAACACAATTGCTTTAACTGAGAAAAAATGATTGATTTTGTTAAATTTTTGTTAAAATAAAAATTATTTTGGGTAAATTTGGTGTATTTTTCAATAAGAGGGGGAAGTAGAATAATGAAAATAATTATTTAATTAAGAATAATATGAAAATAACGTAATTAAATTTTTTGTAATAATAAATTGAAATTTTAGTTAAGGGAATAAGAACTTTATATTAAATAAAGGAGAAATTGTGGTCTTTTGCAATACAACTTTAGTATTACTAAACTCTTCCCCCATCGATCCTGATGTTAATTTTTGTATTGTTTATGTAAAAACTGAGATCATGATGGGAACATTGCTTTTTTTGGTTTAATAAAATATTTATTCGTTAACTTAATTTTGTAAAATTATTAGCGAAGGATTTTTATAAATGAAGAAGATCTAAATATGAACAATTTATTATGAGTTTTTCCGCGGATGCACTGAAATAATTAAATTAAATTAAATTAAATTAAATTAAATTACAATGGATTCAGTTGCCAAACAATAAAGCATCTCGGAAAAATTAATGAACATTATCAAAAAAATATTCGTGAACGAAGTTTTTAAATGAAGAATGTGATCATGGTAGGAAAAACGTTAATTTTTTAGATCATTAAAAGATCTATTCTTTATAGGGGAATTAAATTTATTTTTTCAATCTTCAAATTTTATAGATCCCAATTAATTTTATAAAGAGTTAAGAATTATTCGCAAACGAACTGTATAAAAAAACATCTAAAGAAATTCACTGAGATTTTCAGTTTCAATTCCATTTGTGTCAATTTGGTGCAGACAAAGCAACAATTTAATCATAGCCGTAAGGATACATCGAGGTAGCTATCTGAACTTTGAGTATTAACGATCATTGTCGTAGATGTAGATTTTTTGAGAGAAAAACAAATTTGTTTCATTATCATCATGAGTTTCCTGCCCTGGAAATCAACTTGAGAACTATATCTTTGTAAAGGTTAAATCTAGCACTTGGAACAAATGACTGCCTTTAAAACAGGGTTAAATTATATTGGGAATAACTTAAAGACCTCAAACTGTTATATATTTTAATTCTGTGAAGTTTGTTTACTTTTTAAAGATACTTTTTATAACAACTAATTTGTAAAGTGCACGGGTAACCGCCTTAAAAAGAAATTTTTAAAATCGCACATCTCTGAAACTGTGAACGGAAATTCAATGAAACTTTTGGTGCTTTAATAGCAATATATGTAATTTTTGGATATAACAGGGGAGAGTGGTTACCTCCTTACAAAACAAAATTTGTAAGATGTTCTTACAATTATTTCTAAATTGTCACAGTAAATCGATTCAGATATTAGGAAGTGAATTTTGTAAAAAAGCGAAATGGTTGCTTTCTTCTACCATTTTTGAAATTTTGGCATTTCGCTCATTAACCTAAACATTCTCAGTTCATTTACATTTTTGGTTAATCAACTCTAAAACCAAAATCACAAATTCTAATCCATTTCTTATTAATTTAATTTTTGTCTCTATTAAAAAAATCTGCATGACGTTGGTTTTTGTGGGAATTTAAATAATTTTATTATATTTTAATTGTTTGTTGCACACAATTTGTTTTTAGACTCTGTTGTCATATTCACTCTCAACGGTTGTAAATAGTTGTTGATGGTTGTTGCTGCTGCTGTTGTTGTTGCTATTTGTTGGCCGCTTAATTAAATTAGTCTGATGTCTGGTTAAACGATTTATTTAAATTTATTTATTTCAATTTAATTAAAAATTCGTTTAAAATGCCACACGAGAATTAAAACTAAATAAAATAAATAAATTGATTTAAATACTTAGTTAGTGTTTATCATTATTATGATTATGATTATTATTATATTATTTGAGGTATAACAAATTAAAATTAAAATAAACTAAATTAATTATAAAATAAATAAGAATGTAATATTTAGTTATACCGAATCTTCAATACCCTCACTAATACATACGCACTAATACATACGCTCACATTGGTATACAATATATAAAAGTTTTGATTATATAAAACACGGAACAATTAATGAGTCATAAGATTTGTTATATTTTTGGCTATAACTTTTAACCGATTTTAATCATTTGTGGAATGGTAATGAAGTACATATAGCTTTATATTATGACATAAGTCCAATCTAATTTGTCGATTTATAATTGACAATTTTAGGCAAGTTTTTTTGCTTGAACTTAGAGGTAGCTTCAGATATCGTTCTATATCTTTTAACATACTGAACCAATTTTACCGGTTTTAAATATGAAACTTCTTTGTATTATAACAGATACTCATGTCAAATTTTATTGACTTTTGTCAATGTTATTGTGGTTGTGATCGTGCTAACAATAGACAGACAGACGGACATAACTAAATCGATTCAGGTTTTGATTTGATGCTAGAATATATATACATTATGGGGTCTCATATGATTTCTGCTGAGGGTTTTAAATAAGAAACTTCTGAGGACTATAAGAAATATTCCGGCCAACAAAAGGCAATCGAATAGTCAGACAGATTTTGATTTGATATAGGAATATATATACATTGTGGGGTCAGAAACGATTCTTTCTTAGTGTTACATACGAAATGACAAAATTAATATACCTCCCTTTACCACTTGTGGAAATGGAGGGTATAAAAATTTATTTTAAAAATTAAATTAAATCAATTAAATTAAACTTTTTTAACAATTAATGGCAAAAAGATTAAAAATTATATGTTAGATATTTCGTTAATTTAGAAGATATTTAACTTTTCATTTCCCTAAATTCATTTATAAATCATTAAACACTTTAATTTATTGTTGGCAATTGAATTAATTTAAATGTGTTTTAAAGTCATCCATAAATCATTTGTTAATCTACGTATTTTTTAAAAATTATTATTATTTTGCAACAAAATCTTGTAAAAATTCCAAGAAAAATTCTATAATTCATTTACAAAATCTACACAAAAAATTGGAAAAGAAAAACTATTTGAAAATAGCAACATGTTTAAGTGTTGACAATATGAGTTGCATACATTTTATTTTTATGTGGAACAGACAAACAAAAATTGAACAAAACGAAAAAGAGAAAAAATATTAGAAAAATGTTGAGAAGGAAATAAAAAAGGCGAAGAATGATTAAATTATATGCTGCTAAAAGTATCTACAACTAAGTGCTTAAATTACAATTAAAGCGTTAGGCGACGTTTGGTTGAAGTACGCAAATGTTTTTCAATGATCACTATAGACGCGTACGTTTCGTCATCCATTATACAGCAGGAATATTTTTCTTAGAAAACTTGACTTTTATTTCCGTGCTCTTTTTTTGGTCTCTTATTTTTTACAGCATTCCTGGAAGGAACTGTTTGAGTCTTTTGTGTTTTTAATCCTGCATTAGTCTAAATTTTTCATACCAAATAGTCCGAACACTTAGCTAACAGGGCAACTTTCCCACCAAATGTGTTCGGAACTCTTTTCAAAATTGTTTCTATTTGTTTGGCCTTAAAAACATCAAATGGACCATTTTCTCTACCTGAACTTAATAACATTAAAAACTGTTACATAAAAGATCTGTTCAAATCACATAAACTTATAACTATAATTAATTTGTTTAAAATTTAATTATTAAATTATTGATGATACATTTAATCTTTCGCACATGTGTCAAAAGACGATCACTCAACACGATCATTTATTATTTCTAGGAATAATTGATTTCAAATCTCAAACACTTTAAAATGTTTCTATAAAACTTGAGTCAATAATGAATAAATCGATTTTTTTGAAACTAATATGCATCTCGATCTCTATGAATCTTTTGATCCACCAATAAAATGATATAAACCAGAAAAATATTATCGGAAATTCAATATGATAATTTCTACATTTTTCAGTAATTTGACTAAAATCTTAAATATTTTCAAATATTTATCGACTTTTTGAAGCCATTATTGCATTTTGTTTATAACAGATCTTTTGAAGGATCAAAAAAAAAATGATAAGGAATAAGAAAATTTATCAGAAATTAATTATTCACTATATCTTTCCTATAATTTACTTCCTTGTAAATAAAGAAATAAAATTATTGATTGACTACAAAACACATTTCACTCGATCACACATTAAATTAAAAACAAATTCATCGCTGATTTTAAATTTGATCATGATAATTTTAAAATTTTTATGTATTCGATCATTTAAATCCTTTTATAGCATTTTATACGTTTGTGCTGAAACGCTATACCTTTAAGTATATCGTTTGACTCAAAATCAATTTCCGAGTCGACTTGAAGATGTCCGCCGGTCTATCTGGCTATCCATGTAAACGTTGTGAATACTCTACGCATTTTTTGAGACATCTCGATCGTCCTAAGGATGAAGTCTATTGAAATTGGCCAAATCCAAATATATAAAGCGATTTTAACGAAATTTGGCAAAAGTGAATTTTATGGCTTGGCCTGTTACTTCTCATAGGTCTCATATAAACGCCTACCAAAAATCATTTTAAAGGGCATAAATCTCACATATACGTTGGTATTGTAGTAATAACTGGTCAAATTAAGATAATCAATAATCGATGTGCAAAATTATACAAGGATCGGTCCATAATTTCTTTTAATGCCCATATAAACATAATCGGGCATGACCTACTATATTCTTACCTTTTTGTTTTAATTAAAGTTTCGTTCGTAAAGTATAAAGATCACTGATAAAATATAAATTTACAATTTTCAGCATGATCATCGATCGCATAAGTTTATATAGAAAAAATTAAATAACATTGAATTTTATTTCATTACCGATATTTTACTCGCTGTATTATTGTACTTTTAATTTTTATATTGATTCGAGTTATTCTGGAAATAAGTTAATTTATAATTTGAAAGAAACAAATACTGAAGATCGATCATTGTAGATCAAAAATGGATATATTTTTTATAATAATCAAAGAAATATCTTTTTAATTACGATCATGGATTGTTTTTTTTTCGATCTACTGAAGCGTCACAATATTTTATGGATTTTTACAAATTCAAATGCATTGCAGAGAAATATCTGAGACTATTAACACGATCATTAAATATAAATTAAATCTTATTCCACACAATCAGTAGCTTGATTTGAACGTGAGAATTCCATGATTATATTTTACTTTTAAAAACAACTTTACAACCACGATCCGCAAGTCATAACAAACGTTATGAAATTAAAATCCCATATTTACTTCATTTACGCAGTCTAAACGTTTTAATTCTATTTTCAGTTAAAAAATAAAGAATCTTATAATTCTAAAGTTATTTTTTTCACACCATTCAAGATGTGTCATATCAGACAGCTGTTGAGAGTACGAATAAAGGAGGGGAAAAAACTTGTCGCCAAATATATTCATTTTTTTCCTCAATTGAATTAATGTGTATTTTTCTTGATGTGGAAGTGTATTTAAAGGAAAAACTGAAAAAAGCTTCAGAGTGAAGTTAAAATGAGATATGAAATACACTACTGCCAAAAGTAAGGAGTAGTGCTTACCAGTTACATAACTTAGAAGCGAAATGTAATGAGTTTAAGTAAAAATCTTAGATTTTCTTTGATTTTTATAATTAAAAGTTTTAAAAGTCTGTTAAATTGTTTCTCAAAATTACTTTTTTTTAATTTTTGAAAAAATGTCACATTTTTAGAAACTGAGTTTATTACGATAGAGTTCTTTCCCACCGCAAAAAGAACATTATTATGTTATTATTGATACAATTTCTTGTATTCCTTATTTTATGCAATTTCAATCATGAAAATGGAACTAATTTTGTTGCAGATGCAACACGTCACATCGACGTTGTAAAAATAAATTTTATTTGTTTTTCTTTTTATTTGCATGACCTTAATAAAATAAAGTCTTTTTTTCTTCATCGTACGTTTCAAGACCCTACACTATCATTATACGTTGTCGATTATGTTTGTAACACATAAAATAACCATTTAAAGCATATAGAATCACTTCTTAAGCAGATATAAAGATTTTCGATCTTCCGTCTGGTTATTTGGAATTAAATGACATTCTTTGATATTCACTGACGGTTCGGGATGTCTATCCGGTCAGAGACAACATCAGGAGATTTTTTATATTTCCCAATAAATACAGCGTATTTCAACCCTAAATCCTTGGGATGTTGAGAGCAACGGAGCTGGTACAGAAGCACGTGGAGAGGATACATGATATCAGCATTTATATTGTGCTTATGAGGGAATGTAAGAGAGCGTTGCAAGGATCTATGAATGATTACAGTGTACGACTCTGTTGACTCTGATTAATGATGATGTACTGCCATATCATCAGTAATAAAATAGCTGTGGAAATTCTGCGATTTATTCTTACGATCAATGTGAGTACATTAAGCCACTGATAGTGTTCTTTACACGAGGATTGGTATTAGTACCTCCTAGAGGTTACAGTACAAATTGTTATCGGTGGAAGTAATTGTAAAATGTCAAATGCCTTACGACCAGTTTTTGATCTTAAACCCACTGATATACTCGGGATTGTGGATAGAGCCTGCTTGAGGGACATTTTTGGTTTTCTAACTGGACACTGTTATAAAGGATGTATGACAGTAAAATCGAACTCAGACACATAATATTTTTTAGGATGTATATTGAGGAGGAATTTAGTGAAACATCTACTCTGTAACTCACTTCAGCACTCGAGGATGAAATAAAGAAGGGGAAAAAAGGATGACAATTCTTAGACGGGCTTGAAGATCTATCGGTCTCTTCAATCCAATTCTTAAGGCTTGCTGGATTCTTAAACCACGTACTCGACTTTTATAAACGCTGATAAAGAACCTTATACCTTTTCTTTCTATCTCTCTAGTTTTCTCTATTCCCTCTCTTTTCTTTATTATCTTTATTTCGAGGTTTCCAATCCTTATATTGTTGGAATATAGGGCGCACAATGGACCATAATGGTCTCCTAGAGATATGCAGGAGCCTTGTAAAAATTCGGCTTTTCTTGGGAAAAACTTTCTTTTGATACAGCTGTCGCTGGATTAACAATCTTTAGCCGAGTGTAACTCGGGTCGTTCCGGAACGGAGATACTTTTGTCATGGAAACGATCAATATAAAGTTCTTCATTTCGGAGTCCAAAGTCCAAAAAACTTAAAATAATTCGATTTTCTAAAAGGACAAGGTTATCGGTCACACAACTTCTTTTATGCTACATTACCAGAAATCGGTCAAAAGTACGAAAATCCTATATTGGATTTTATATAATAGTTCCATAATTGAGACCCTTTGCTTCATGCCGTATTATATGGTCCATTTTAATCGACCACAACTTTCTTTTTTACTTCCAATTTCTCGATTTTATTTGTCGCCCGATATTTAGACTTGAATTGCATAATTTATTTTTTTTATTTCTCTTAAATGTTGTTGTTTTTTTTTCTCTCTTTTTATTTTCTTTGCAACATCATGTTCAATTCACACTTTTGTTTTCATTGTAGATCTTTAATTAGTTGTGTCGTGTTGTGGTTCTTTGTGTGGCAACTTTTTGTCTTTTCATGCTTCTGATGCTTTCAATTTCCGTGGGTTGTGGGATGTGAGAGCAATACAAAAGTAAAAATTGTCTAGTAGATCTGTATGTTTTTTTAGCACCTTGTTTTCGGTGTTGTAGACGTAATTGTATGGCCTGTTTTGTTAGCCTCAAACATGTGCGTGTGCTAAAGAACATGGACAGTGAAAATGCATTAAATTAATTAATTTTTTCTGTTGCCATTTACAACAATAAAATCAACCGAAAAAAATCTTATAGATTCTTTTTCTTTCGAGCTCTTTTTTTGAAAAGAATAAATGTGTTTTCTTAAATATTTACATGCATTTACAAATTATTACAAGTGTTGGGGAAATTAATATAAATTGCAAGAGACATTATAGTGGAATATTGTCTTAAAAGGGAGGAAATTATGAAAAGAAATATATTTTTGAAAATATTATTTATTGCAATATTTTGACATTATTTTTGGTCTTGTTAAATTTTTTTTAAATTGAATTATAAAATAGTGAATAATTTTAGTAGAAATGAACGTGGAATATTTTAGGTTATGACGCATTTTCAGTGTCCTAAGCAATATCGACGGACATGCTTAAATCTATTAAAGTGATTCTGAGTCGAACGGTCGAACTATTTTTCTGCCCGTTACAAACATCTGCACAAACGCATAATACCCCCACCATCTATGGTGGTGAAGGTTCAAAATTCAATCTAAATTTCAAAACTTCATCACTAGTGATTCAAACTAAAAAAATATATATATTTTAAATTGTATTTAAAATTTCATTCAAATAAAAAATTAAAAATTAAAATTAAAACTCTAAGTTAAGTGGTTTCGTTTTTATTAACACATATGTATGTTAAGAACTTTTCAATCTCACTCCTTAGAACTATATGTGGTTAATAAATTTTTCAATACATGAAAAATTTACACTTTTGCGAAAAAGATAGTAATATGTAGAAACATAAAAAGATTCCCACTTTATTATTGCAAAACACCCAAAATTCCAAGTTGGGGAAAACTCTTTTCAAAAATTAAAATTTTTTTAAATAGAAATTTAAATATTTCTAAAAATTCTAATTATAATATTAATTTTTTTTCTAATTTTATATTTCTCTTTCTCTCTCTCTTTCAGTTTGCAACTGTAATAATCATGCCCGCCAATGTCGTTTTAACATGGAACTATTTAAATTATCCGGACGTGTATCCGGTGGTGTTTGTCAAAACTGTCGTCACTCAACTACTGGACGTCATTGTCAATATTGTAAAGAAGGTTTTTATCGTGATCCCACAAAACCATTAAATCATCGTCGTATCTGTAAACGTGAGTAAACATAAAATTTAAGTTTTTAATTTCTGTTAAAGAAATTATTAGAGAATATTAGAGTTTCAAAGAAGAAAGAAATTTAATGATCTTATTTTGAAAAGGAAATATAGAGTAATTTTTATAAAAAAAGACTTTTTTTATTAAAAATACTTCTTCATATATTTTGTGAAAAATATGAAGACGCAATAAAAATCACTGAAATGTTAAAAATAAATGGAGAATTTAAATCAATTTAATTCTTTTTATTCCCTACACCGCCACACGTGGTGAAAAGGGTATATTAACTTTGTCATTCCGTGTGTAACGCCAAATAAGAATCATCTACACACAGCAAAAAATCAATGTAAAATTAATGAAAATATAAATAACTCAACTTGTTTGTAGTTATGATTTTGCTTAATAGATAAACAATTAAAAATGTTATAACTAATGTTATGTTAAGTCCGACTATGTAATACCCTACATCACAATGTTGGTTATAAATTAAAACACCCTCGTAATTTATTTCGTTTATTTATTCTTAAGTGCGCTTTGCTGTGCATGGTGAACTAACATTTATGTAAAATTTAGGAGTTTTAAAATCAATTTTTCTGGAGGAGAGGGGGTTTATATCGGACCTAGGAGAAATTATGGACCACCCATCTGCACATCGATCTTTGCTTTTATTTATTTTATTTGGACCAATTATTATTGCAATACCAAAGTACATGTGAAATTTATGCCCTTCAAATTGATATTTGAAAGGGAGCTTGTATGGGACCTATGAGAAGTAATAAGCCGACCCTCGTTTTATTCGCCACATCTTTTCGAAATATCATAGCAATTATTTTTGATAAATTTATCACCTTTATGATCTTAAAACCTCATTCCGGAAGAACATTTGTATGGGAGGTACCCGAAATAATAACATGTACCATATTTCATTAAGATATCTCAAAAATTGCGATCTGTAAAGTGTTCACAACGTTTAAATGGACGGACAGATGGACGGACATTGTTAAATTGATTCAAAAAAATGATTCTGAGTTGAACGGATTACTTAAAGGTGGGTTTAATACCATTTTTTTATATATTACAAACATCAGCACAAACGCATAATACCCAAACCACCTAAGGTGATGAAGGTTATATAAATGTTAATTTAACATTGTTTCAGAGTAAATACACTTTCGTGAGAAAATACTTGAAATTTTACTACTCAAAAGTAATTTAAAAATTTATCGGTGATAATATTATATATTAAAATCGAAAAATTCTAATATGCACAATATTACAACAAACTTTAAAATTTTTAATTTAAACAGAATGAAAAAAATGTATTCAATCTCAAATCAACTATGTCCAATGTTGATTTGGCTTCAAGTCTTTTTTCTGTGTGTAAGACCCCATAATGTATATATTCCTGCATCAAATTGAAATCTAAGTTGATTAAGCTTTGTACGTCTTTTTGTCTGTTGGTGCTACGCTCACATCCACAATTTCAGGGGAGTTCAATGAAATTCTGTTGGAGTATATATTATTGTCTTGAGAAGACCAGTAAATCGATCCAAAAAATTGTCAAAATCGGTTCAGTTGAAAATAAGTTAAAGGAAAAATTATTACTTATTTTATGACCCATTGACGTTTCTTTATTGTATATTGTGTGGGTGTGCGTTTGCTGTCTGTACGAAACATAACGTATTTACTTCATACACGTTTGCGATGGAAGGTTTGGAGAATTTTTGAATTCTTTAAAATAATTGTTTATAATTATTTAAGAAATAAATTTCAGTGTATTTTTTTTCTATTTTTGCAAAGAAAAATATCAAAAATTTCATAAAAAATTGTTTACTTTAAAATAATTTATTTTAAGCAAATAAAAACTGTAATTCATTCTGCTTTAATAGTTTTTCATTTCATATTCAAATTAAAATCTTTTTCTATTAAATTTAGAAACATAATGAAATGATGTAATTTTAAGAATTAAAATGTTGCCATTTTATTTTCATCAAACAATCTGTCTTTTTATTTAAAATAACAAATATTTCGATAGAACTTTTTAAAATGAAAATGAAAACTAAAATTTAATTAATTTATAGTTTTTTTTATTTTTACTACTAAAATAAACATTAAATAAAATTTGGCAGTACTTTGTTTGTATTGAACTGTAAACAAATTTATTAAAATTATTATAAAATTTTAAAATAATTTAGTAAATATTTGGAAAAAGAAAAATTGATTCAGTTTAAAAGAAAATGAAAATGACTCTAAGGAGTGAGATAAAATAAAATTGTAACAAAAGTATTGTAGAAAATATAACTTGATTTAGTAAAGAAAGGTTGCATACTGATGGCGCTTGAAATGATTTTTAAACCTCAGCTCTTAATTCAATTGGATCTGGTTTAGATGATAATTCAAATCTTTATTAAAATATTCATAAACAGAAATTGTTGTACTGTCAAACAGTGTGTCCTAATTTTGGAAATGATTCTGAAACTTTTGCACCGTTAGACATATGGCATGAATAGAGCTGAAGTCAAGGGTGTAGTCGATACAGAAAGTGTACGTTATATCCTATAATTTCAGAGATATTCATGTCAAAATACACTTTTTAATCTTTTTTTATTAGTAATTTAATCGGGTTTAATAAAGATATCACATGTTTTTCGAAAATATTCTATATGAAATTCTCAAATCCAAATCTAGAATCATCTTGTAAACTATTTTTCATTTAATGTGTGAGATCAAAAAAATTTTAATTCGCGTTTTTCATATTTCGAAAGACCTCCCAAAATATCCGGTAATAAATCAGGCCGGTTATCTCAATACTCGGACTATTTGCATAATGGATGATGAAACGCATGTACTAGCATGTTACATGTGATCGAGGAAATGTTGAAAAAAAGTTTAAGACCCAAAAAACAGTTAAAATTTTGAAAAAAGTCCTTGGTATGGCAAGCAAGTTGCAGTTGCGACAAAAGAAGCCAATCATTTGTTACAACGAACGGGCTTTATAAATACCGAAATTTTATCAAGTAATATTTACAAAAACGGCTGCGTCCAGTCATAAAATTTCATAATGTATCCAGATAATATTAGACCAGCTTAGCATCTTGTCACTATGGTAAACAAGCCATTAAGTGGAACAAGAGCAATAATGTGGTATTTGTACCAAGAGAGGTAAATCCTCCAGACTGCCCAGGGCTTTGTCCGGTAGGAAAGATATTGGGCTCATGTTATAAGAGAAGAGCACAAAAAGGTGTCCAGAAGTGTGGTAGATTTTAAACGGAGTACATGGAGGATTTCGAAAAAGGATTAAAATTGCATCAAAAGTTTTAATATTAATATTATATTTGTCAATAATAAAAAAATAATATTACATTTGTCAAGTTCTTGTGAAAGATGTTTATAGCTTGACTGATAAGGTAACCTAAACCAGGTCTCCTTAAATCTAATTTAGTTATTTTCCATACATTTCTGTGACCAAGTTAACGTGAAAATGCCTCAGAATTAATTATATAAAATTTCATTAAGAGATCTCTTATAGTTCAAAAGTTACTGGATTATATTCCAGAAAAACCTGATTTCGACACACTGTGCAAATTTGATTGCTCTTTGTTATACTATTACGAACAACACAAAGAGACCTGAACGACACACTCATGTTTTCGTTTCTTTAAATAAAATTTATTCGAATTTTCGTATCCTGTTCGAGGGCTTCTAAATGTTTTGCAAAGTTTCTGTATGGAACTTCAGGGGCATTAACTCATTGTCAGGGTATAAGTTTTTTCATCACATTTATATATATTTCAATAATTTTTGAGATTTTATTGAGTTCCCTCATTTCATATTGGCCTGTTTTTCTTCCCAAATCTGGTGACAAAATCTTTATAATTGCAGACCTTTAATTTTCTCCCTAATTTTTTGTAGAACTTATTTGAATATTTTGACGATAATGATAAAAAATTTGATCGTGATCTGTTTTTTCACTAATTTTGATCAAGTATTTCTAAAAAAATAATTTGATTTAACATTTATAAAACAAATGCTTTTGAAGAAATTTTACACATAAAAACTATATAAAGTTTTTTCCGTTGTCACTCCTTAGTCTTTTTCCCTCTTCTTATATGGAAAACAAATTTCAAAATAAATATTTTTTGGTTGTTTCTCTTTTATTGTTTAAAATAATGTTATAAACAATTATTTTTATTTTAGTTAATATAAACAAACAAGAAACTGTGTTATACCCATAGTGCAAAAGCTACATGAACTTTTGTTCAAGCATCTAATATTTGGTCAGTTTTATTTTCATTTAAACGGTCAATTAATTTAATGTTTTTCTTAGGATTTTGAACTATTTTTTCTTTATTTTTAAAATTATTCAAAAATAAAAAATTCCTGTTGGAAAATTTTTAATTAAAATTTCATTGGCGATTTTCATGAAATTGTTTATTGAAAACAGAATATTAATTGCAAAATAATAATTATGGTTGCTTAATAGGAATTAATTGACTCTATGTAAACAATTTTTTTTTATAAAATTTGTTAAAATATTAACATTTTAAGAAAAATCATTAATTTTTTAGTTGTTGGCTTCATGAGGGGAAGTGTTTCAAACTTCTATTATTATTTTTTTTTAATTTTGTGTGAATTTGTGTTTTCAACATATCAGCCATTTTAGTTTTCATTTCCTTTTTGTATTCAACAATTATTTAATTGAAATGACATAGACATACATTAAATGTATATATTTTTTGTTAAATGTTCGAACACCTCAATAATAAAATAACAAAATCATTTGAATCTATTTTTTGCCATTAAAATAGAATCTATAGGAAGACGTTTACACTAGCTCTCATTACTCAGCTTTCATATTAGTGTAAAAACAGAAAGCGGAAACCGGTTAACCGGTTTTTTTCATTTTAGAAAACCGACTGGATTCGTACAATCTGTATTTTCGAATTATTCGACATGCCGGGTTTTCATTCGGTTAACCGGTATTTAATGAAAGTCTCTTTTATATTAAGCTTAATTTTTGTATATTCCGCCATGACTGAGTTCATATACAAAATTTTCATTCCGTGTGTTACATGAGCAAAGTATTGTATGCATTCTTAGACATCATATTCTTAATCGATTCTGCTATGTCCGTCTGTTTTCGATATAATCACGCCAATAGAAATAATTAGTCAAGATTCTGTAAGATTTTTTGTTCAGCAATATAAATTTTTTAGGTTAAGAGATATAAATCTATAATTCAGACATATTTAGAAATTAAAGATAAAGTTTCTGTAATGCAAAAATAATGGATTTTAATAAAATCATGTTATCGACACTAACAAAAAACGTTTATAACCCACAGATTTAGGGCTTTATACAGTTTTCTATAAATTTGTAATAATCAAAAACTGGTTTTTAACATAAACCCGTATTCGAAACCATTTTTTTCTGAAAATCTAATTTTTCGAATAACTCGAAAACAGGTTTCTAAAACTGTCGGTTTTTTAATACACTACATCATATGCAAATCTCTCAAGGTCCACTCTAAATCTAGTCTAATTTTCTAAATTACCGGCCTTATAAGATCATGACCCAATAAAATAATATTTTTAATTAAAACTAATACTTAAGTACGGCGATGAGAATACAAAAATGATGGCAAAAATCTTCAATCTCTCATAATACCCCAAAATTTCGTGGTAATTTGGGGTCTAGAGTATAAAAGTAAATCATTCAATTGTTAAAATTTCTTATTTTAATTTAAAAATGGAAATAAAAAATTCGCTGCTAGTGTGAACCTGTTTATGCAAATACATTAAAATTTTTATTTAATTCTCTTTTTTATTTGTGTTTGTTTTTTTCAAATTAAATTCATTAATCACGACAAAACATAAGTAAGAAAAAACTATTATCGGACGATATATTTTTTTCTAATGACAATCGAAACAAATGCAACGGCAGCATCTGTATCAGCAACAGTCATTATGTTGCTAACAAAAAAAACATTCAAATAAAATAAACTTGTGGCAACAGAAGCAATAAAGTAAAATAACAACAAAAATTTAGTTTAATGTTTATTTACTTTTAAATGAATTAATGACATTAAACAATTTCGATTTTTTTTGAGGGGACTCACACGGAGTCTAATTGTCTCTACTTAGAGGAAAAGATCAGTAGCAAAAAAAAGTAGAATTTTGTGACGAATCTTAAATACTCTACACCAGTATATCATTAGTGTTATGAGGAAAAATTTATTCAGATATCGTTCTTTAACTCTTTTTCTTTTTAAACCCATTTTCCTTTCGATCAATCTGAATAACCTGACAAAGGAATATTATTTTTTATGATGAAGTGTAACAACAGACGTCAGTGAATAGCTAGAACGTAACCGAATGAAATATAGTTTACAAATATATATACTTTATAATGTCTGAAATAAATATCAACATGTTACATATGAAATGACAAACATAATATAACTTCATTCACCACATAGTGAAGGAGAGTATAAAAATAAATAAATTTAATTTTTTATACAAAGAAAATTACATAAAATATGGCTATGCCGAATCTTCAATACCCTCCACCACAAATGCGTGTGAAATAAATATTATATATTTCTTATATACACACAATATAACACAGGACTGCTTAATGAGACATAAAATAATTTTAATTTTTGGCTATAACTTCTTTTCCACTGAACCGATTTTTATTCTTTTCTTTTCCAATTTATCGATTTATAATTGACAATTTTACGAAAGCTCTTTGCTTGAACTTACAGGTTGCCTTAAATATCGGCCTTTAACTTTCTCATACTAAACCGATTTTGCTGGGTTTAAGTACGAAATTTTTCAGGTCCAAATCCTCAGGCCAAATTTTATTAAGTTCTGTCATTTATTATGGATATGAGCGTGACAACAACAAACAGAAAGACAGACGCACATAACAAAACCGACTCAAATTGTGATGATTGCTTTTTAGCTTTATACATGGAATGACAAGATTAATATACCCACTTTACCATTTCTGATGGTGTAGGGTGCAATTAAAGGGAACAATAATGTCAATGATACTAGTTCACAATACTCTAACAACAATGTTATTATTATTTTTTTTATCTAAAAAAAAAACCAAATGTTACCACATTCGGTTGCAAAAGATTTGTTGATAATTATTTTTTCGTATAATTTTTTATTTAAGTGTATAAAAAAATGAAAAAAACAACAACACAAATCTTCAATCAATATGTTAATTAATAGAGGGTGGTGTTAATGTCATGCCATTAGTCATGCATTTGTGATCTTTTGTTTTAATTTTGTTACATATTTAGACTTCTTTTCTTAGGATTTTGGTGGATTTTCAGATTATCTAAATATTTTGTTAATAAAATTTAAATTTGTTGTTTTTATTTTAATTTTGTTATTTATTTATTTATTATTTTTATAAAGTTAATAAAGGACAAGTGGTTTTTTGTTATTATTTTGATAAATTTATTTTGAAATGCATAAATTAAGTCAATTGTTTTAAAGTTTATCTTTGATTAAGTGATCAATTGTGGAGGGGATAAATTAAAAATTCAATATAAAGTTCAACATTGTGTTAAATATCGAATAAGTTTATTTGTTTATTTAAAATAAATAAAATTTGTTAATAATGAAATCTTTTCGTAAAATAACAAAAACATCTAAAATTACGTTAATTTTTAATTTTTGTTAAGGAAACACAAATTATGTCTAAACAATGATCAACCATCGGACCAAATTTTATTGAGACATACGGACAGACAGACAGACAGACAGACAAACATATGTAATTCGACTCAGATTATAATATGACGCTTTTTAATATATCCCCTTTTAAAGATCAAAATGATTCTGACTCCTTGATTGAAGACTTGCTGTTTAGTTCCATTGGGGTACATAAAAGTTTAATAATTAAGAGTTTATTTCAATTTAATCTATAATAAGGTCGTGATTTGAGACCAGTGTGGTTTAAATAAAGATTAACAACTTAATTTATAAATTGATCTATATATCAAACTAGCAGACCCAGCAAAATTCATCTTGCCAAAGCAAATTTTAAGGCAGTTGCTGACCCTAAATAAACCTTCATTTTGTATTATCATACGATCTAAATAAATTAAAAGTAATTTATAATCGTTTTTAAAGGGGGGCTACCTCTCTTCCTTATCCTATAAATCCTATATTTTTCCCAGTGATGGTGTTTCGCAGTAGCATAATTGCTGCAAAATTTTAGGATTTTCGCTGTTATAATTCTTTTGATTTTAGATAGTTAATATTTGATTTGTATGGAGGGTACCCCTCCTTCTGGTCCTATCCGTCCAACATTTTTTCCGGTGAAACATTGCCTTGAGGAAGTTGTTGGGACCAAATTTGAGAGCTCCCGTTTTTGTAGTTCTTTAGATATTCGAAAAACAATATTTTCTTTGTAAAAAGGGGACCTCTTCACCATGGTCCTTTTCGTTCTATGTTTTGTCCAGTAGAACAATACCTTGTAAAATTTGTTGAATTCAAATTTAAGAACACTAGTAGTTATAGTTTTTTATATATTCGGAGTACCCCTCCCTATGGTCCTATCGCAATCTTTTATAGTCCATGTTACTTTAAAAAAAATTTCATCGAAATTGGCACGGCAATTTTGAAGTCTTTACGTTACATAAATACATACATACATACATACATACATACATACATACATACATACATACATACATACATATATATATACATTTCTTATAGTACATGATGTTGTAGGTCAGAATTTCATGTTCTAAGTTTGTTACAACACTGGCATTTCCTTATCCTGCTTTTTATCTGTATAACCGACCGAAATTTGGCTTCAAAATCAAAAAAAAAATTTATATAAAGCCAATTTCTGGATATATATTTGCGATAGAGTTTCATTTGGTCCAATATCGGTTATATTTCTTATATAAGTTTCTATCAAAAAACTCCCATGACAGAAATTTGATATCGGAATAATAATATGGGTCTGTGATATAATGAAAGTGGTATAGCTGGTGGCGAATTTGGAAAAGTCCGAAAGAACCTTTATGGAAATTAAGGATTCAAATTCCGCCATACCCTAATACGATTAGCATAAAACTCTAAACCGGTTTTACGGCAACCGATTAATGTAGGTACTTCCAAAGCAGACTTGTTTTATATATATTTTGCTAGTTTTTAATATCGAGGACTTCATTTACTGTATAACTACTTTGTGTGTTTTCTTCACCAATTCATCCATGATTTTTCCCTTTCAAAAAGAAATCCTGATAAATTTCTACCAATTTTTCAGGATTTTTTTAATCAGTTAAAACTTTGAGCTTAAATAACAATTAATTTCTCCTGAAACCAACAAAATTCATTCTTTCTTTGTGTCTTCGCTACATTTTTTGTCATATAACTTTCTCCTTTAAATCACTCTTTTTAATTAGGTCACTTTTTTTAAAACGATTTTATCTCAATCCTTTAATCGTTTCTTTCTACTATAACAGAAACCATTAAGAACCCTTTGTTCAAATTTCGCCTAAATAAAGATCCGAAAATTAAATGAATCACTACAAAAAATTTTAAAATTCGCAAAAATTCTTGAAAATGGAACAACAAATATTTTAAAAACCGCATAATAAATTTGCCAATCAAATTAAAGGAAAATCACACACACATACACACACAAAGTTTCCAAAAATAACTGAAAATTAATCCTAAATTATAATTAAAAATGTTGCATTGAATGAATGATGAGAATGTTGATGGTTGGAGAAAGAAATGTGTTGGCGTTGTTGGTGGTTTGAGGCAATCAAAAATTGCCAACAGGAAATTTCTGCAATGAAAAATTATTGTAACAAAAATAACGAATCATTGAAATGCCATCAAACTTTTATCGATTTCAAATTAATTGAATGAATGTAAAATAATTCTTAAAATGTCATAAATATATCAAATAAACGGCGTCTTGTTATTAACACTCTTCAAGGGGGGTATTTAAAATTAACATAAAAACACACACACACAAACAAACAAACATACGCAATAAAAACCGAAATTAAACAATTAAAATTTTAATGAAACCTTTATAAATATTTGTGTTGCACCCTACATTATTACAGTGTATATAATGTTTGTCATTACTTGTGTAACATCAAGCTAAAGTGGGTCTCTGCCTGTCAATAGTTCTCACAAAATGAATTTAATTAAAATTGGAGAGATAGTTAATTATTTCCCCAATCTGATAGCTAATCAAAATAGCAAAATCGGTTCAGTTGAAAAAAATATAGACCCATATCTGAAACAACCTCAAAATTTTTAACAAGAACTTTAACAAACAAAAGAGGAATATGTTGTTGGACTGGTAAAAAAATTTAGGCGTATTTAAAGACACATGGCAATATTTGGTCTTTTGTGTATTCAATTAGGCCCAATATTGGCTTAAGAAGCCCTAAATATGAAACGAAAATTAAAATTAAAGTCGCTATATATTGGTCGATTTTTCACAACTTCCGGTCCAAATTATTTTAGAATTATTGATAATTTCCTTTAAAACTCCGAAAAAAGAGTCAATGCAGGGTATAAAACATCATTTCAAAATATGTTATTCTTTTCGGGATAAATCATTATTCTAATATTTTTAAACCGATTTGACTCTGGCAGAGTAATGCAGGTACATGGTAATAATAATATTCGTATTGTCATGACAAAAAATTGTTTAATGAAGAATTTTTTCCTTGAGAACATATTTTAGACCCGATTTAGCTGTTTTTCTACCAAGAGTGATACCAAAAAATTTTGTTACATCATAAGAATATAGGTATGCCTTTCGCCACCATAGGTGGATGATTTGCTGATGTTTCAACATAAAAAATGAGGTTAAGCCTATCTTTATGCATACTTTTCGATTTAAAATCTTTTTCTGAGACGATTTAAGATGTCTATCCGTGTTTCCTGTAAACTTTGGGAACATTGTATATGTCGCAATATAGGCCTAATAGAATTGGACATGTTTGCTTCAATATTTCAGGTATTTTCTACACAAATATCCAGCCGGAATTGACCTCTGTAAACTGACAGATAAGAAGATATTATGATCGAATATGAAAAATATAATTCTTATTTTAGTGGAAAATCACATGTCAAATTTCAAGGAGATCGGCTCCCATACTGAATCACAAAACTAATTTGTATTTTTTGTTTCTGTTAAAAAATTCTGAGAATGAACTCAAATTTCTGAGAATGATCTCTTCCAATTTTGAGTTTATTGAACGCAATACTCTAACGTTATTAAATGGTGGTGTAGGGTGTATAAGCTCCAGTACAGCCGAATATAATATTTTTACTTGTTTCAATTAGTACCGTTTCCTTTTTTTATTTTTTGTACCGTTATAATTTTTCAGTGTTGCATATTATTCACAAGATGGACGGTATTTCGAATTCGTTATTACCGAAAATATTCTTTTTATTACTCGTTTTCAAATCTTGATTTCTTTTAAGCCGCTTTGTGCTGTAAAATATAAAAATTCTCGTTTTTTACTGATTAATTTTTTTTATTCTTTAATTTCAAATGTTTATTGAGGCCATAAAATTCTGTTTAATTAAAACACATCATAATTTACAAAATTGAGTACATAAATTTATTTTGGAAATTAATAACAAGAAATAAAATGTATTTCGCGATTTACGTTTAGGATTTGAAATGTTATTTATAATTACGATAGCGGCAGAATGAAAAGTCATTAAAATATTTATAAACATTTCAAGGTTATTTAAAGTTTATAAAAACAAAAAAACAAAAACAAATTATTACTGGTGCCAGTGTGAGATTATAATTATAATTGGGGATTCGTGCATAGAGTTAGGGTTTTTAAGAAGAAGCTTGAACTGATGGTCTAACAATGATAAACTTCAGAATTATTATTCGTGTAATTCGTGATTTCAAACAAATGTGTTTTAATTCTGGAGAATTCGAATTTATTTTTTATAAATCGGGCCCGTAAGAAACTAGAAAACGCGCAATTTGTTTTACAAAAAGCTTTTTATGGTTTTTGTTAGGGTGCCAAACAGGCATTAATCTCGACTAGTCATCGATGCGTATTTTGAATAGGGATTTTGCCTTTACGATTACACGAGGTCCAGTTCACTCAACAGCTGTAGTCAATTGACCATTCTAAAAGCCATCATTTCGCTTATTTGATTTTGAAAGAAATCACTTTTATTGAATATATTTAATCTTAAGTCATAACATTTTTTTAGGATACTGAATAAGGAGTGAGATTGAAAAATTATTAACACACGTTTTTCATTAAAACTTTTAATCCAAATATTACCTTTGTAAAACATATAACTTCTCATGTTTAATGTCAAACAAATGTATATAATTTTAATCTGATTAATGTGAGGGATCAGAAAATAGTGCTTACTGAAAGTATTAACCCAACTTGGTTTTATAAAAAGTAACCTAAACATTTCAAGGTCTGTCGTCAAACGATTTTCAATGTTATTAAACAGTACCAGAGGAACTTGTTCGATGGTCCACTTATGCTTTAAAAGCCAATAAATAGAAAGCATTTTCTAAAAAGCTCCTAACACATCCGGTAGAAAAACAGCTCGGTTAGTCGGGAATGCTAATAAAATTTAGAGGCCAAAATCAGAGCGCAGAAATATAAATCAAATTTTCTAAGAAAAATATTGGCAACTATCTAGTCAAAAAACAGTTTAGGACCCAAAAGCAGTCAAAATTTCCCCAAAAAAGTTCTTGTTATGACAAGCAATATGCAGTTGCGACAAAAGAAGCCCATCAATTGTTACAACGGGATCTATAAATACCGAAATTTACAACAATAAATGCTAACAAAAAACTGCTTCTTCCACTCACTGCTTCTTCATAATGAGTCTACTTGATTTTGACTTGGGACTTGAGTGGTACAAGAACAATAACAAGAGAGGTAAATCCTCCAAACTGAAGCGATATTGGGAGAGAGAATTACAAAGCATACAAAATATGTTCAATAGTGTGGTAGATCTTAAACGGAGATGGACTATCTATTCGTGACAGAAAACACTATAAAAACCATAATGGAAGGTTGAAAATTTTATCATTTGTGATTGAATCTATTAAAATATTTTTTAAAATAATTTCAATCAAATAAAATAAAAAATTAATACTACAAGATTGGTGTTTCCGTTTTTCTGAACATTTATAAAAGTTAAGAATTTTTCGATATCACTCCTTCGACAAGCCATCAACTTCGACGATAAGCCAGCTTTCGATTACTCTTGAGCATTTGTGGTGCAAATTTAAACTATGGAGCTTAAATATCAATTCAATTACAAAAACTGAAAAAAATCAATTAGAATCAAAATAGGCGTGGCATTATATGGTAATATTGCCCCAAATAAAATGCTTCTAGAAATCTTTAAACTTCATTAAATTTAGTTAATTATGCATAATGAATCCCCGAAAAATCTTGTCAGTTAAGTGTATAAAAATTAACACTTACAAGATTTTTTTAATTAATTCTTCTCAAAACGATTTATTACTTCAAATAAACATTTAATCATGTCAATTTCCAGTTAAACTGATTCATATAAATTTCATGAAATTAAGATTAAGATTTTTTTTGTTTTCGAAAGCCAAACGGCAAAACTTCAAATGATCATAAACCAATCAAATTAAATTGAATCCCCGAAAACAATAACATTTAATTAATTAGATGTTAATTGTGGCATAAAAAATGCGAAAAAAATAAAATAAAATTCAATCATAAATATTTAAATCGTAAAAATCTAAAGATAAATAAAACTCTTTATAAAAAATCTTGAATAACCATCTTATTACACCCTTCACCCGACTTGGTCAGAAGGGTTTATATAAGTTTATCATTCCGTTTGTAATTGCCACAATTTTCGACTTAGACCTCGAAAAGTATATATACATATTTTGGATCAGTATGAAAAAAGAAATTGATTAAGCTATGTCTTTCTGTCCGTCCATCCGTGTGTCGATTGAAATCAGATTTATGAAGCCGACCTACAGTTAAAATATATAATATGTATATCAAACTATTGTAAATGCTTTCGAGAATTTTGCTATTGAAATCCTGGAAAATTGGTTCATAAATGGCTCAGATAGATTTCAATAAATTTAGCAGATTTATGAGCAGAAGACATGAAATGAATCGAACCATTAGTTCCTGAGTTATAGGGAAAAACATATTTTTCCATATATTTTGAACCCCCTATGAAACCAATGGATTTGGTTATGGCACTGATTGATAACAAGATTTTCCCCGAATTTAATCTTCTTTATAAACAACCGAGATATGGTCAATTCTTTCTTTAAAAATTTAGTCCCATGTGATTGTTGTTGTTGATAACTATGGGAAAACAATAACAACATTTAAAGTTATATTTTTGAGATTTTTGACTAATGGAGCAGAAATATTTTTGTGAATTTTTCATTTGAAGACATAAATTCGATTAGGCCATTAGTTTCCGAGATATGGGCGAAAACTTATTCTGACGATCCAGGGGCAGCTACGAACCTAGTTGCCATGCAGACAAATTACAAATTTATTTCCTCGAATTTTGATTTTTTTTTTTCAATTTCCAAATCGGTTCATAAATAGCCGAGATATTGACAATACTTTATTTTCCTTGTGGTTGTTGTTGGCTTTGGTATTGATAACAATAACAATGTAAGACAAAGTAATGTCTTAGACTTTTTGAACGTTCTATTTAAGTTAGAGACATAATTTGTGTACTAGCAGATCAGAAAAATTTACGAGAATTTTCGAACTTAGTAATCGGTCCATTAGTTACCGAGTTATAGGCAAAAGCGCATTTTCCGACATTTTGAACCTCCTATGGCATATATGGACAAAATTTTGATGCAGAACAATAACTAATTTTTTTCTAAATTTGATTTTTAAAATTTTCGAAATCGGCCCATATTTAGCCGAGTTATTAATTACTCTTTAGTATTTATATTAGTATCGTTTAGTAAAAGCGACTTAACATTAAGTATTAAGTACTTTACTAACAAAAAACGAAAAATTCCATAATAGCGAAGGTAAAGAAAATTCGGCACAGCTAAATTTTACATTAACTTGTTGTCTTTTTTATTCCAAATTTGTTTTCCCAGAAACAAAATTTATTTATTCCATTTAAATTTTAAAATTTTAATAAACAAATTTTTTGCCTTCAAAGAAAAATTTATTTATATTTAATTAAACACAACAATCTGGATTAAATCAAAGTAAAATTCGAAATCGAAAACAAATCGGAACCAATAAATAAATGTTTTTTTTTATAAACTCACCTGAATTGAAAATGATTGAAATACGACATTAAGGAAGTTTGATTGGTTTTCTGTGTATTTGTTTGTGCAAAAAACACACAAACAAAAAATTTAACAACATTTTTTAAAACACCTGAAAATAAAAGAAATTTATTAATTTTTTTATTTTTTATTTTAAAATTTAAGTAAATATTTTTATGTCTGAAATGTTTTAAAATTAAAACTAAATTTAAACAATCGTGATAAAAGAAAAAGAAATACGATCAGCAATTTAATTTAAATAAAAAACTGTAAATTGTTACTAAATTTAAAGAAGAGGAGATAAATATAGCATCACAAGACTTTACTTGGAAGTAATTCTGGAATTTATTAATCTTTATTTATATCTCAAAAAAAAAAAAAAAGAAATGGTGTTTTCAAGTTTATTTGGAGTAGGATCATGGGCGTAGTCGGTGATCCTTCAAAATTGACCACCTCGGGTACATTGATTTTTCAGTTAAGCCGATATAAATTTTTAACACATTTTTATTTTTGTCTTTTTCGGTCTTTATAACAAATTAAAGATATATAAATCTGTAATAACGTTGTAGTAGTTTGAATATGAAATTTTGAGAATAAAAGAATTTTCTTGGAGATTTTTTTCAATAATGGGACAACATTTATACACTGATAAAAATATTTTATTTCCTTTTCATAATTTTTATTGTTTTATTGAGAAATCTTAATGCATGTAAACTGAATCCGGAGAAGCTTAGGGCTTGGGACCCAAATTTGATCTACTCAAAATTTGACTTTATAGGTATTGGGATTTTAAGTTTTTGTGCATGAAAAAGGGGGAATCTTTTTCATTCTCTAATTCATGGACAAGTTAATCATTGTAAATAAACTTTGATATTCGTTCGTATTCGTTTAAATTTGAAACTTTAAACCAAAATTCGAAATTTTTAAGTTCTTAATTTTTAATTTCCTCCACCACAAATGCATATTGACAAAATTTTATTCCAAACTGTCGATATGTAATTGAAAGTTTCCGCTTAAACTTCGAGGTTGCCTCAGATATTTTTTAACATACTAAATCGATTTGCCGGTTTTAAAGGGGAAATAACAAATACTAATGACAAATTTCATTGAGCTCTTTCAATTATTGTAAATGTGAGCGTGCCAACAACAGATAGACAGACGGCCACAGGTAAATCAACTCAGATTTGAATTTGATGCAAGAATATATATACATTATATGGTCTTGGATGATTCCTTCTTAGCGTAACACGCGAACTTAAATAAAGTGTACATATTGCATATATAGCAAACCTATGTCGATTAAAAATCAAGCTCCTTTTTCCTTTAATTTTAACTTTAGCAATTTCCTCAAAGAATAAAAGAAAATGCTCCTTAATTTCTAGTAGGGAGAGTGGGGAAAATATATCCTCTAATGTCTCTGGTTTTGATTTACATGCATTAGGATTATGAATTCTATCCGAATTATGAAGAAAAATTTCTTGTTCAGAGGAAAATAGAGCGGATTTCAAACGATATTTTATAAATTTATTTATTGCTTACAAAGTTTAAAAATCTTCTATAAAAATGTCAAATTTTTACTTTGATCTAGATATCTCTTAAACTATGTAAATGTATTTTATAGAGGATTATCAAAAAACGAAAAAAAGGAAAATATTCAATATTCGAGACAACAAACTTTGGAAGTCTACTTTTGGTGTTCCGGATCCGGATATAAACTTGTGCTTTTCTAAATCCAGTGAGAAATATCTCCAAAATGCTCATGTAAAATTTTGTTTAAAAATATTTAAAAGTTCCAAAAAAAACAGAATATTATTCAAAAAAGAGGTTTTTGGACGTCCACAAAATTCTCATGCGTGTGTAAAAAATATTTCCTCGGAAGACAAAAATATGATAGACATTTCTCCGTCCAAATTTCATATAATTGTTTATGAAATTTGACTTTAATAACCGACTTCTATTCTATTTTTGACTTTTAATGTTTTTATAACACTTATGGTTCCATTTGTTAGGACATCGTATCAAAAAGTCAGAGTCCTGAGTTATTAGGCTGCTTTTCTTCCTTTGCTGTTAAAAAATAGTTTGATGAGATACTTTATTATTTACACAGAAGTCTTTATTATCGTAAATTTCGTCAAATCATTTCTAAAATTTCAGTTTTCGCTATCATTTAGGGCACATTCCCACAAAATCTTAAATTTGCTAAAATAAATCTTTAATAGTTTAAAACAATGTTTTCTTAATTTAAAATTCTGTTTTATATTCTTTCATGTTTCACATGAATATCTATACATTTTACAAATATATACATTTGTATCTATACATTTGTATCTATGTATTTATATATTTATATGTATGTGTGTTTTTTATTTTTGCCAAAACTCTTTAAATAAACACAAAATGTAAAGTTTTGATGAAGTTGTATCATTCTCTTGCCGTTTAGAAATAAATCCAACAATTTTGTTTATTTCTACATCACAAAACAACCCATTCAAGACAGTTTTCATTCATTTGAACATTTATTACTTGCATACACAAACAAATACACATACAAATGTACGTACATACGTATATATTTCTATATAAATATTTAAGTTTTCTTTACCAGACAAACAAATTGTTGTATGCGAATTTTCTTGAATGTTTTAAATGTGTTTTTTTTTCATTTTTTTAATGGAAAAATTTAAAATGAGCAACATCATCATTATCGCCTTTACCGTAGACGTCATCGTCATCTACAGCAACAGTCATTCTGTCGATCTTTTTAAATAAAGTTTTTTTTACCCTCCACCATCACAAGTGGTGAAGAGAATATATAAACTTTGTAATTCCGTGTGTAGCGCTAAGAAGGAATCATCTCAGATCCCATAATGTATATATATATATATATATATATATATATATATATATATATATATATATATATATATATATATATATATATATATATATATATATATATATATATATATATATATATATATATATATATATATATATATATATATATATATATATATATATATATATATATATATATATATATATATATATATATATATATATATATATTTGCATCAAATCAAAATCTGAGTCGATTTAGCTGTGTCCGTCTGTCTGTTGCTGGCATCTCCACATACACAATAATTTACAAAACTCAATGAAATTTATCCAAAGTAATTTTTTATAGCCCTGAGAAGTTTCCTATTTAAAACTAGCAAAATCGGTTCAGTATATTAAAAGATATAGACCGATATCTGAGGAAACCCCTGAATTTAAGCGAAGGATTTTTATGTCTTATTAAATGCTCTTGTGTTCTATTTAAGAAAAACTGTTGTGAGGACTTGCGTGAGCGTGTATGTAAGAAACATAAAATATTTACTTCAAACGCATTTGTGTTTGAGGGTATTAAAGAATCGGCATAACTGTATATAGCATTTTCTTATTTTTTTAATTATTTTTAGTCAGATTTGGCAAATGATTTTCATTTTCACTTTGTCATCATCTTCGAAACTTCAAAATTTTATTTTCGAATCTGTTTTTCTTTCATCTCAATATTTTGTTTTTGAAAGTTTTGTTTCTTTGTTTTAGTTTAAGTTTTAAAATGTTTGTGTATCTTAGAATTTTAATAGTTTTTGGAAAATTATCTTGTAGATGTTTATGACATTTTTAATGAGTTTTTAAATGTTGAAAAGGAAAATTGTTGGATTTTTAGGAGAAAATAATTAAAATGACAAAAATGTGTCAAAACAGTTTGACTAACAAAAAGGTGAATTAGAAGGAATCATAAAATTTCAATAAGTTTCACTAACTTGGAAGGAGAACGAAGTTACATGAGGTCTTTTAAAATATTAATATACTTTTGGATTATATTTCAATATCAAAAACATTTAACTGTTTAAAAAGTACCATTGTAAATCCAAAAGTACCATAAATAAATTTTTATGCTATTGAATTCAGAAAGAGGTTTTTAAATCTGACAATAACTGTAAATAAACTTAACGTAATGTATTTGGTATTATTTGGTATCCTTACGGACCTGGCAAATTTAATTATATGATAGTGTCATTGGGGATCAAAAAAGTGCCATTAAAGGTTCCAAATAAAGATTAGCAATTAACTGATTTGGATTTTTCTCCAAAAAATAATTGGACTTTCATCCAAAGAAAGCTTAACAATATTTCAACTTCGATTCTCGTCTGCTTAAGGCATATATCACTCATTCTATAAATATGGTACTTTTTGTACACTCTTGGGACTTTTAAAAAATTATGGCGGAATCCAATTAAAACCTTATAATATATACGACCCAAAACTATCATAAAATATTGGTAAAAATAAAAAAAAATTGCATTGAAAATCCAAAACGTACCAATGGTGGTACTAAATGGGGATCTCAAAAACAAAATCTTATCGATTTTTTGCAGAATACTTTAAAATACTTTAATAGCTTTTTTCATCTACTTAAGAAATTTATCGTTCATTCTTGGTACATTTTGGTATCCTTTTAAAGTTATTAAAAATATTTATTTTATAAAAAGAAAAATTGAAAAAGTACCAAATATAAATTATTTAATTCCTAAATGTTCAAAATTCAAAAAGTACCAAAATTTATTTCTAGTTTCTTGTATAAGTTTTCAATCCAAAGGATCTTATTTAAATTTTTCACCAAAAACCGCCAAATGTTAAAATAAGTACCGAAATACGTATCGGTTTATTATACAAAAATTTAAAAATTTATCAAATGTTGATTCTGCTTAAATTTCGGGAAGAAAAGGGAAATGAGAACATGGTAAAGAGTTTCAGAAAAAAAATACCAAATAATTGTTGGCTTCCTTGTTAAAGCAATAATGATAAGAAAGCCTTTCGTATATATTAAGGTTCAAATAACTCGAAATTGGTCTTAAACTTAGAAATATCGAACGAAACAGAGAAAAGGGAACACTGGAAAGAATTTGCAAGATTGGTTGGTCATAAGAACAAACAAACTTCTAACATTATAAACCTTATTTTCCTTAATTCAATTACAAATCACTTCTCCTTATTGGCTCAATACCAACTTTCGCAGAAAATTTAATTTTCCTTGATTGCCACACAAATCCACAGACCAATAGAAAATTAAAAGCTATTAAATCTATACGTCACGTGCTAAGCTTTTAAACTAATAAGGTAAAATTGTTTGGCTGAATAGTTGCATGCATACATGATGGTCATAATGATGTTGAGAATGCTGTTACTGCTGCTTATGTTGCTTCCGTTACATTTAATGACATGCAAACCAAGGATTTACCCCAAAAATCCTTTAAGTTTAAAGCATTTAATATGCCACCAGCACACAAAAAGCCAAACCAAAGAAAAATAACAGATAAACAGACAGCTGGACGAACTTGCAACAGGAATTTAAACAATTGAATGCACAAAGTTGTAGAGCAAAATGTGCAGGATTTTGTAATGGTCATCAAATGTAATGACTTAAATCTGTTGAAATACATTAACATAAGCTGACAAAGCTTATAATAAGGTGAAACACCTAAAAGATTTCTTATATTAAACGTTTAAGTGAAAAGACTCAATCTTCTGCAAACGTTTAAGGGGAGGGTGCTTTTTTACCCCTCATTAAAATTGCACTGGCAAATGGAATCGAAAGGAAAGAAAGAGAATTCTGCTAAGGAATAAAAAATTATATATGCACTTGTTACATTTACATTTTAGTTATTTCCACCCTAATAAAATTAATATTACACGTTATGTTAACTTTATGTTTGTATTTCCTTATAAAAGGAAACGGAAGTTAAAACCGTTATTAGTTTTATGGTAAATTATCAGGTTAAAATAAGTAACAATGTGTGGGGGGGTGATTTTTGTGTATCTGTGGCGTTATTAATATTAATTGAATTTAAGCTAGAAATGCACATTATTTACAGCATTTATGCCTTTTTTAGTATTATAAATGAACTATTTTGGGGTAAAAAATAAGGGAGTTAAAAAAATTATCAAAGAAATTCTAATAACCTTGAAGAATCTTTAAAACTATAAAAGAATCTATGAACTAAAACTTTTTTTATTTTATATACTTTACTTTTAAACACTCTACTATAAATCCACTATAAAGGAGAGTAAAATAAGTTCGCCATTCCATATGTAATACCTAGAAAGCTTATTATTTAATCATATACAATTCTGAACCGATTTTGCTATATCAACAATCAAAATTCTGTGAAACTTGACCGATTTCATATGTTTCGAATCGAAGTATATTCCAATTCAAAACTTACTCAAATCGGTTCTGAAAAACGAGTTACATACAAATAACTGAAGCAAGTTTTTAATACTATAACTGTCATAAAATTTCAATAATTTTAGCTTATTGTCTAAGACCTAAAATAACAAAGATCCAGAAAGTCTATCGGTTTCTAGTTTCCTAATCTAAATATGTATTTCAGAAAATATAATCCACCACCTCCATTTGCGATTATGTAGACAAAAAATTACTATATAAATTCATGATCGAACGTTGATCTTCAAGAACAATTTCATTTAAAAGGCTTTAAAGTCAGTAATAAAACAGGATCATGATCTACGTCAAATGATTATTAAGATTCAAATAAATGGATTACAATATTCGATCATTATCAGAAGTAATGATATTTTTATTCTCTATTTTTAAGTTTTACCCCAAATATTTATAATACGACAAATCTGACTATAAATCTTTATACTCATTTAAGTATAGAATATAAAGAGCAGTTAATGATAAATCGTTTCATTCTAAAGATCGTAAATAAAAATAATTAGGATCACCGTCGAGAGTTTTTAGGAGTTCAAATAAACACAAGTCATGATCATGATATTTCCAAATATACAGAAAATCTGGGTAACAATTATATATTAAGGTCAGTTGAAAAATAAGAGAGTAGGGTGCTCTCTATTTTTTTTTCCTTTACTAAGGTAATTGGTCTCAGCTTCAGGTTTAAGAGTTATAGACATTAGTGTTGTGACATCGATATTCAAACCTGTAACTAAATATTTGGATCTACAAATAGTACTTATATCAACCAATACTGAGATATTGATCTTAAATTTATTACGGTTAAGAAATGTCGCTCTTCAAAATAATATACATTTTTGATTTGAGTCGATCATTAAAACTGTGTACCCTATATAGTATTCATAAAACTACAGTTATCTAATATATCTCAATATATCTCACAACGAATCGAGAACACGATCATTATAAATATAGTATATAGTAAATCAACTCTATAGGATACAAACATTTCCGTATTATAAAAATTATATCTAAAATATGAATTTCTCAATTTTAATTGAATATTGTGTTATATAACTTCATATCGTTATGCAGGAATTTTACAAGATCAAGGATTATAAATCTGTAATCAATATGATTACTGATTTGTAATTCTTTTGATTTTTTGAGTCAGTGCCAACTTTACCAAAAATAGTGAATAAGAAATTGGAATATTTTCAATCAACCAAAAAATTGGCTTTGGAAATTATAATACCAGAATTTTTATTCACAGTACTCCCTTTGTGAATCATATGATCATCAGACATCAAATTGAGGTGTAATAGACTCTACTTGGATAGTGTATTCAAAAACCGAAACAGGAAACCGGTTTTTTACATTTCAGAAAACCGACCGTTTCGAATAATTTCTATTTTCGAATTATTCAACATGTTTTTAATGAAGGTCACTTTTAAACTTTTCACGATTATATTAAGTTAAATTTTTGTATATTCCGCCATGAGTCATAAACATTTTCCATTCCGTGTGTTACATGAGCAAAGTATTATATGTATTCTTAGACATTATATTCTGAATCGATTTTGCTATGTCCGTTTGTTTTCGACATAATCAGAAATTAAAGAGAAAGTTTCTGTAAAAATAATGGATTTAAATAAAATTATGGTATCTCGATACATTTTTTTAAATACGATACCGAAAAACCCTAACAAAACGCTATATCCCACTCATTTAGGGCATTATACAGTGTAAGGATTATTTGATGAAATTTGTTATAAAATCTTATTTTGATAAGGAACCATTATTTTTATATCACTTCATTGAAGATGCATTACACGATATATGTTTTATTCGAATAACTCGCAAACTGGTTTTCTGAAAGTGTCGGTTTAAAAAAAACACTATTCTAGGGAAGTTGTATTCGGAGAATTTGTCATCTTTTATATTTACCAAATCCAGTGAAGGCTATTTAAAATTCGTCATTGCCGAACGTAATATTCCCACTTGTTGTTTTCACATATTTCTAATTCTTCTTTTGTCATTGTTTCTTTCTTTGTTAATCATAAACTTTATATTTTTGGCTTAAATTCTTATAACGTTTGTGTCAAAATGGTTTATAGCTTTATGGGGATCATTATGCGTGTGTATTTTGTGTATTATTTTTTTGTATTCCTTTCGTATTTCGTTTCCTTCAAGGTAAATCCTTTAAAACTACCATAACTAATTTTTTTCAATTTTCTAGGATTTTCTTTTATTTCACTTAAGTCAGTCATATTTTGAACATAATTCTCACTCCCTCTTTTGAAAAAACTGAGGGAAGAAAGTTTATCATTTCAATGTATTTCGAATTTTATCCTAAAAAGGACTAACGCTCTCTTACCTCAAACAATATTTTTTTATAGTCACTTTTGATTTTTTTGATTCACTTTGGATTTTACTTATTTTTTTTTTTCAAATCAAACCGAAATTCTGTTTAAAATCCTTATTTTTTGTAGGTTTTTAAAATTGTTCAAACGTGAAATGACTTCATATTTTATTGTAAATGGATTTTTGGTTATTTTATGTGACGCAGAATTATTTCGTTTTTTTTTTTCGTTTAAGCCCAAAGATTTGGTTTGTTTTAAAAAAATTTGATATTTGAAAAAGACTTATATTTATGACATTTTTATATTTAGGATTCGGATTGGGATTATTTTGAGATGAGAAAAGTTTTAAAGAAATTTATTTAAAATTGTAAAGTTTTAACTTAAACTCCTAATATCTAGAAGATTTAATATCGGGATTATAATCCTAATTCTTGTTATTTTCAAATATGAGAAAGAAAACTATTCAAATAATCTAGTTTAATGACAATCAAAAACCTTAAACATAGACCCAAGATGCAATAGGGTAGTCGAAATTATTAACTGCTATACCCAGTATTATAGATATATTCAACGATCGACATTAATCCCTTCTTTTAAATCCCTTCACTTCACTTTGAAAAAATTTTGCATTTTTTACAACTAAAACAATTTACATTTGAAAATAACTCAGATGAAAGGAACTCAGAATTTGAATATCTTATTTGATTAATTTTATAACAACAATTTGCAAAAGTTTATTTTTGTAGTTGAAATCACTTGAGAGGTCGAAAATTTAACATTCTTCGGGAACCCTTCCATTAAAGTTTTTATAATACTTTCACTTTGCTCGAACAGTTAGTCGACCATACTTTTGGACACACTTTTTCGTGCTTTATTTCTCTTTTAACAAGAGCCCAATATCTTTCCACTGGCCATAACTACGGTCAGTTTGTAGGCTTTGCCTCTCTTGGTACAAATACCACATTATTGTTGTTGTATCATCAAGTATGATGGCAAGTCAAACCAACATGTAAATTTCGGTATTTATGGAGCCCGTTATAACAGATGATTTGCTTCTTTCGACGCAACTGCATATTGCTTACAAACCCTAGAACTGCTTGGTAAATTTTTATTGCTTTTGGGTCCTTCAAGATTTTCTCTAGCATCAGCCATATAAAATTGTTAAATAATTTTTTTAGAAAACTTGATTTGAATTTACGTGCTCTGTTTTTGGCCACTTAATTATAAGCAGCGTTTCTCTCTCTGATCTCTCTGGGCATTGTATGTTTTTAAACCCGCATTAGCTTAAACTTTTCGCACCAAATAGTCCCAACACTAACCATACTGTGCTGCATTCTCAATAGATGAGCTGGGAGTTCTTTGAAAAATGCTTTTTATTTTATGGCTTTAGAAACATTATGTGGACCATTCCTTCTATCTGAATCAGGTTTTTCTATCAACGGACAAGTTCTCCTGGTACTGTATAATAACAATGGAATTAGCTTGACTATAGACCTATGAATGTTTAATCAATATTTGTAGTCCAAGTTGGGTTTTATTGAAAATATTTCATAATTTCATACGAACTTTTGTCTGATCGCTTATATTAATCCGATTAAAAATATATACATTTGTTTGACATTAAACATAATAATTGACATGTTTTTTAAAGGTTAAGAATTTGTTGATCTTACTCCTTCAATTAAATGTGCCGCAAATTAATTTTGTCCTCATCAACAAAATAAACTTAAATTGGTCTACAGACCCTCTACCGAAAATCAATTTAAAGTGCTTAAGTCTCAAAAACATTTAACTTAATATTGTGATGATACTTCGTATATTGAAGATCTATGCAAATTATGCGAAGATTGATCCATTGTTTCCTATAGCCCTCATATAACCTCCACATCAAAAAAACACCTTAAATGGTATAATTATAATACAAATATTTTCAATAAGTTATTGTTTAAGGGTCGTTCTATAATGACTGCATCATGTCCGACTTTACCGACTACTACACTCTTACTAATTTTAATTTGAACTTCCTGTTTTAGTTTCCCAACTAATCATCTTAACTTCTCATTAAGTCATTCCCACTTGCTATCGGATTCACTTCTCATGAAATAGTTACTTTCAAATATATTTATTACCATCATCTCCCACATCTGATGTTAAAAATTTTCTTAAATTTCAAAAAAATAAAACATGTAAAATTTTAAATCCGGTGACATTGTAATGACAGGAACTGAAACTAAAAACTCTCTTCTAGGACAAAATAAACTACAACTTAAAGTTAAAGTTTCTTCAAAATATTAAAATGAAAAATAATATTTTACATTTTTTTCATTAAGTTTGACTTCCAGGTAAAAAACAAAAACTTTTGATTTTTAGACTTAAACTTTAAATAAATTTTATTACGAAGGCGTCTTTTGTTATATAAACTATTAGTTACATTAATAAAATTAAAACACAAGTATGAATGCTATATTCGGCTATAACGAATCTTCAATACCCTTCACCACAAATGCATCTGAAGTAAACACCTTATATTTCACCAGATGTCAAAAATGACATGCAAAAGAATTCGATTGATTTCGACAAGTATTTCTGACGCATTTTCTCACATTCCTGTTTCACCATTGATATTTGCAAATGTCTAAGGTTGTTCTCTTTGCTGATATTACTCGATTGAACCCTCTGTATGAGGTCGATACTAGTGTTACTACCTGTGACACATAGTTGTATGCCTGATTTCAACACTGTATTATATAGGATGACTTTGCTGTCAAGGCTAAGTTTTGCTCTATGATTTATCAACCAATGAAGACAAGATGCTTTTGCTTGGATTCAATATGACGACGGTCCAAATGAATTCCAAGGTATGTTCACAGTCGAAGTATGACTGGTGCTGATTCAATATATAAAAATACAAAATATAAAAGTTATAGCACAGGAACATTCAATGAGTCATAAAATACGTTATTTTTGACTATAACTTTTCTTCCACTGAACCGATTTTAATGATCATTTTTGGAATGGTAATGAAGTATATATAACTTAATAAAATTTCATTTCAATTTGTGAATTTATCATTTTACGCTTGAGTTAAGAGGTTGTCTCAGATATCGGTCTATATCTTTAAATATACAAAACCACCAGCAAAGCTTTCAGTAGGAAAATTTTCAGTATAAATTTCATTGAGCTCTGTCAATTATTGTGGATGTGAGCGTACCATTAACAGACAGAAAGACGGACATAGCTAAATCGATTCAGATTTTGATTCGATACAAGAATATATACACATAATGGAGTCTGAGATGATTCCTTCTAAGCGTTACACACTGAATAACAAAGTCAATATACCCTCTTCACTACTTGCGGTGGTGGTGGGTTTGAAAACAACAATAATAATAATAATGAATTCATTTTTAACGATTACGAAATATTTCGCCATAAATGGTCATTTAAGATCATTTCGCCAATAAAAACGAAAACAAAAATCATACAATTTTGTTTTCTTAAATATAAAAATCATGTTTTATTTTGCAATTTACACCGTTTTCGATAAGAATCTGTGACATGTCTTAACATCTGTCTTCTCTCCCTCTCTCTCTCTCTCTACAAATACATAATAGATTATTTACATTTAAATGATCATTGAGGTAAACATTATGCTGGTTTATGATCAGTTCTTTATTTTTTTCTTGTTGGACGGTTTCTTTTTGTCTTATATTTTGCGATATATTTCTTTAACTTAATAGTGTAATATATTTTTCAAGTTCTATTCCATTTAATAGAATATTGTCAACTTTTAGTTTTTGCTATTTAAATTGTAGACATTTTGTTCTGCAAGTAAATCTTTTAAATTATTACCGAAAGTTTTTCGTTTACAACAACTAAAAAGTACTAAAAAGATCATCTTAAATATATTTGATGACGGCGGAAGTTTTCTTCTTTTTGTTGACGACCACGAAGGTAAATGTGTAATTTACATATAAATATATTTTGATATTTACATGTTAGAAAAGTCAGGGTAAAAAAATCAGAAAAGGCAAAAATTATGCACGTAGGACTATTTAATAAAATTTAATCAAATTCTAAAAAGATAAAAATCTTTTCTTTACATTTTTAACATTATTTATAAACTCGCAATACTTTTTAACAAAAATTCATAATAATCAATTATTTACTTTATGTAAAAATTTAAAAAATAAACAAGAACTATATAAACTTTACTGCAAATTTAAAAAGTAACTCAAATATCATGTTTTACCTCAAATATATAATTGTTTACACAACGTAAAGAATGTAATTAATTGTAGATTTTATAAAGATTCTTTTTAAGAATTTATACATAATAATACATTGTTTACATTTAAAAAAATATTCGATTCAATATTAAAAATGTAATTAATGTGTAAACAATGTAAAAACTATTTACCTGATACGACGAATTCTCATATTTTACACAATTTATGCACAATTAATTAAGTAAAGTACAGTTCAATTATCTAATTATTTACACAATATAATACATAGTTTCTTTAAGTAAAATTTCAATATTGAAAACCCATTTAAGATCGAACATAAAATACTGTGTAAATTATGTAAACGGAAAATTTTTCAAAGAAAGTAAAAAATTCTTATAGATTAAGAATTAGTTACAATGAGTTAACTTGCAAATTTTTGATTTTTTCTAACTATAATAAATGTAAAAATGTGCAAAATAATGTAAATTATACACAAGAAATTAATTGTTTACCTAATGTTTACACTTGATAATTTTCTATACTTTGCCAAAAAAATAAGTAGGTAAATTTTTTATATAATTTACACAATATTAAATAACATTTAATAATTTTAGACAATGTACCGTTGCTGTTTACACAATATAATAAGTTGTTTACATTAATAAAAATTTCAAAAATTTTATTTTTAAACCTTTTTGATAGATTTTATACTAAATTGAAAGACATAAACAATGTAAAAAATAAAAGTTTATAAATATTTGACATATTTTTTACATTGCAAAATTTACTGAAATTTTCACTTCAAACTAAATTTACACTAAAAGAATTTTGTTTAATGTTTACACTTATAATTTTTTAACCTTCAAAAATACATGATTGATTGATGTACTTTAAATACAATTAAATGATTTATAGTAATGAAGACATCATTTCTTTATTGTTGACATTTTGTAAATAATTAAAATTAATAATATTAAGTAGAAAATATGAATTTAGATTTAAATACTATTAAAAATAGTATTAACTGTTGTAACTAACAACATATTTACTTATTTGTATTATAAAAGTACATATTTTACATTATGTAAAATAAAGCTTGTTAATGAAAATGTTGCTTATTAAATTAATTTAACTATATTTTTTTAATTAATTAAAATGAATTTAATAAGAAAAATTAAACAAACAATTAGTAATACAAGTGTTTCTACATTCACGTAAAATTCATGTAAACAAACACTTTTATACTCCAAACATTATTTTATATACTTACTTTTAGTAAATTATGTGAAACATGGTATAGGAAAATTAATTGTATAGTAAATATTTCATCAACAATATGTAGTAATATTTTTACCATATTTTCGCTAAGTAACAAATTATTTACATCGTGTAAAATTTGTAGAAAAACACATCAAATTCTCCACAAATTTTAATTGAGCATAATGCCACATTTGACAAATTCTGTAGGAGTAAAGTTTATTTTTTGCAATTTGTTTTTAAGGTAAATATTCTCTAATAACTTTTTTTCACGAAATTAAAAAAAAAAAAAAAAAAAAAAACAAAATTTTACATCATGTAAATATTACAAAAATACTTTCCTTAAATGAAATAATAAATTATTAACTTTGTATAAAATATGTATGATTGGTTTAAAATGATTTTAGTCATTTATTTATTTTCATTGTTTACATAATGTAAATAAATTATTTACATCATGTAAAATACACATGAAATAATATATAACCTAAATTTTCTAAAATTTCAATGTTACATATTTCCATCAAATTTCAATGAAATTATTGAAAATAATACATTAAAAATACATTATTGACATTGTGTAAAATCGGTTAAGGATTTTAATTATGAAAATAACACTTTGTAAAATAGTTCATTTTGCAATGTAAGTACTACATCAACAACATTTTTATTTTTTCAAACTTCAAGAATTTACTTTATAATTTTTTATATATATTTTTTTATATTTACATTGTGTAACATATGTACGAAATAATATTATATACATCAAAGTGAAAATAATTTACCTTGTGTAAAATTTTTTATATTCTTCTTGCGATATTGTAAAATTTATAATTTTTATTAAACTGTCATTTTTAATTGAATGAATTATTACTAAATCATTTTACAAAACTTTACATAAAGTAAAGTATGCTGTTATCAACACCATCATTATTTACACGATGTAAATTATGTAAATAATTTTTAACAGATTCTTAACAGAGAATATGTTTCAAAGTCTTAAAGAATTTTTGTTTGAAAAGGCTGCATGTAAAAATAATATAGAATTTACATGACCTGTGTAAACAATGTAAAATACAGCGTAAACTTTAAACAAATAACTTTTTTAATTTAAACGATTTTTAAAAACTTTTCTTATTCAGTTCCATTTTAACTTTGGGTCACAGAAATTAATGTATTGATTAATTAATTAAGTAATATTATCTTTATATATAAGTAAAATTTACAATACTTGTATAAACAATGTAAAATATAGATTTTTTGAATATTTATTAAACAGTTCCATTTTATCTTATTCCAAAGATAACTGTCTTAGAAATTAATGCAACATTTTGTAAAGATGTTTGTATAAATTACATGGCTTGTATAAAATTTATATGACATATGTAAACAATGTAAAATACAGAGAACAATAATGTATTTAAATTTAAACGATGTTTAAATATTTTTTGAAGAAGTTCTTCTTTACTTCTTTGCCCCTCGACATGTAATTTTAAGGTAAATATGTCACAAAGTAATACACTATTTTGTAAATAATTATGTACAAATTTACATGACATGTGTAATCATTTTTTGTTAATATTTTTAAGGAATTTCTTTCTTAAATTTTTAGCTCTAGACTTATTTCTAAGATAAGTTTCTAAGAAAGTAATGCACCATTTTGTTAATGTGTATTCAACATTGTGTAAACATGTTTGTAAATTTTACATTACTTATGTAAACAATGTTATTTACTGCGTAAATATTACATTTTTTGCTATAAATGATTTGTAAATATTTTTTTAAGAATTTCTATTTTACCTTTTGGCCCCCTACACTTATTCCAAAGTTAACTTCCTAAGAAACTAATGCAACTTTATGTTGCAAAGCATTTGAAAGCTCAACAAAATCTTAAGATTTATTTGTCTTTGTCCATAATTTAAAGATTTTCCAAACAACAACTGAAAATCATCAGTAAATCTTTTAACAAAAAAACTAAAAACTTAACGAAAACTTAACAAGCGCTACAACAATAGTAATAATAAAAACAACAACTGCAACAACAACATGAAAATCGCACATTTCTATTGTAAACTTGAATGTTAGAATCATGTAAATTTTACTTTAAGGAAAAAAAGGTCTTATTTTCCTTTTGTTGCAATAAGAAAATAGAAAAAACGAAAAGAAAAACGTCTTAGAAAAATAAACTTGATTTAATGGATTTTAACTAAAGATTTATAATGTCTGGTCTTAAAACTAAAGTAATATATATTTCTTAACAAAAAGAAGAAGAAGACGCAGAACAAAAGTAAAAAAACAACAAAACTTAAATAAAATTTATTATTTTCAAAATCTCATAATAAAAGGAAAATCATTTTGTTTTAATATTTAAATCCGAAAGTAAATCACCGATTTAAATTTCTTTTAAAATTTATGAGATTTTTGAACCAAAGCAACATGTGTCCTTTTTTTTGGTCATTTGTGGACATTATTAAATATTCAAAACATTTGTTAATTTGTTTTCATTTACCTCCCACTCAAAAGAGTCTTTTGGTCCTTTGGGTTTTATTTTTTGGTCTCTTGTAGATAATTTGTATTCATGAACTTTTATTTTTCACAAGCTTTTTATAAAATTTCATTAAAAATATTTTATTGTTTTTATTTTAAATACCCTTCCATACTATAAATGGTTAATGGAGGTATCAGTAAACGTTTGAAACACCGGAGGTCAACTGTCTGATATATAAATTCTCAGACAGTGTTTGTATTTGGAATTTAACGAAATTATCTCAAGTGTCCTGTCAGGTCCTTAACAGAACAGTTATAAATCGATATCCAAAATCGGATTTTATTTAGCAATGCTTATCTGTCTGTTGTTTATATTCCCAGGGCAATGCTTACCCCGATTTTTAAAAAATCTCAAATCGCTCTTCGTTGTCTTAAGTAGATCCAGTACAGTAGTAGTTACATAGGACGTTTACCAACCACTTAAGGAAATTGTTGCATGTCTCAAAAGTGGGTGCATAAAGCATCTACACTTATAGTTCGAAGTATGAAGACAAAGTTGGAGGTGATGTCTTCATTGAGAAATTCAACATTCGTACGTCTTTCAGGCTTCTGGGTAAGTGCAATATATTTGTAGGCTGAGATTGCTGTAATTCTTAGGCGATCAACTAGATAAGGTACTAAAAGATATACGATCGTGATATCTTGATTTATACCGACAGTAAGACCGAAATTCGGTTCCTTACAGGTGTCTTTACGACATCAAATCTTGTCTAGGAATACCGCACATCACTAAATAGGATTGCAAAGCATTCGAGAATTGCACAGGTTTGGGTGCAGGAACACAGGACTAACCAGGACAATATGATAGCGGATGGCCTATCGAAATTAGGTACCAACATCGCAAAGAGAGACAACGATCCCGTGCGGTCTACCACACTTGCAGGAAACGCTTAGAGGAGGAGATATATGCTAAAGCACAACAACGATGTGTAAACGAATTGCCCGGCTAGACGGGGTAAGAACATCATTCCTATTCAATGTTTAGAGAACTCTCTTGAGAATACAGTACTGCATTTCTGGCGTTTTTGCAAGTTGTTTGAATGAAGAGGACTATTCTATCTGCAACATTCAGCGTCGATTCTGCTGGATATTAAATTTGCATTTGAACTGCTGTGTTATATCCGAAATGGAGGATAGCGCGATGTTCAATAATTTCTGGACAAATTAAGCAATCTTATTACTTTCTCCGTGCCTACCTCTACTTTTCTTGATAATAAAGTGTATTAATTGATATGATAGTGTAGTCGCAGTTGAACAATACCCGTTAGTTTAGGGCCAAAATGGAGAATATTTTCCGATCTCTAAAAATTATCTTCTTGATCAATGAATTTTTCACGAGCTTTTCTGAAAACTAATTTTCAGTAGAGATTGAAATTTATAGCTTTACAAAGTTCAATAACTAAAAGCTGAAGTGTAATGGATCTAATGGATAAAGTGGTCGCGGATTGCGGGAAAAGAAACAACATCACCAAATTGATTTTATAAGAGAGCATATAAAGTGTCCACATATTTTGGGAACGATTTGATATTATGACACTAAAATATGAAAGCTGGCAATAATTTCAATATACTTATGGCTTAGTCCATCAAACCTCAAAAATGGTGAGTCAAATTCCAAAGATTCTTAAATCAAATGATACATCAACTTCAAAAAATATACTAAAGGAAATATTGAAATCTTTAGCAAATTTTCAAAATAATTGCTGAATTTTAAACAAAACTGCCCATATTAAAGTGTAGTGAGTGTCTGTATAGGGTATTCAAAATTCGTCCCCGCCCTAAACAATATTTTCATTTATTTTTCTCTCTCTCTCTCTAACATTCTCTCCACATGGAGAGAATGTTATTGCTTTAATTTGTATATTAAAATTGTACTTTACATTAAGTTTCATAATAAAACATGGACTCACTTTAAATTACTCGTTTATATTCCTCTACTAGTTCTATTATTCTCACATTCAGCCACATATTTAAATTAGTGTTTTTCCCAAAAAAACATTTTTTCCATTCGTATCTGGATATTCATGTGGTTAGAAAATAGAAGAGGAAGAATAAAAGGAGCATAATATAATAAACATGATGACGATGGTATACAAGAGAATCCGACTGGCTATTTTGTGTGGAACAATGAAAACTGTTTTTAAATTTTGTCACCGAATTTTAAGTGTAATTTTAATCGCTATGTGACTGCCCGCAAAAAGAGATTGTTGACAAAAAGCAGAATTTTAAAAGAATAAATGTTTAATAAATGAGTTTAAACATCTGACAAGATTTACGAGGGCCTGTCAAGAACATGATTTTGTGCCCGAACTAAAGCGCAATATTTAAGAATTTTTGAATATTTTTTTTAAATAATTCGAATCATGTCAAAATATGAAAATTCGTCAGAAAATTTACACTTCATTGTGTTTCAAAACGTATTCCAAACCATAAAATTCATTAGAAAATCGGTGGAGTTTAAATAATTTGTTCTTTTATTTTGTATGTAATATTTTTTCGTAAACATTACACTCTTTTAAATTACTGTCAAGTCATATAAATGTAAATTATTTTGTGAAAATTAATGCAAAACTCAATCCAAAATCAATTAGCAGGGATTTGTATATAAAAGTCAATGACATGGACTTTAATTAATTAACCCCTAAAGAACCAGCAATTGAAAACGCAAAATGTATTTAATCAAGAATAAGTGTTGAGTGTATTAACTTGAAAATGAAGTTTATATGGGATAGAAAAGGTATTAGAAATTTAATTCATCAATTAAAGTTGTTTTAATTTTTCTTCAATCGAAAATAGGGATTCTAAAAAATTACACTTGATTCTGTTAAAATAAAATTAAATTAAAGTTAAAATTACAAGTTAAATACTAAAAAGAGAGAGAGAGATCGAAATATTCTTCACATACATATGTGCTCATATAAAAGTAACCGCTAAACTTTTTAATTTTTTATATGGTTGAAATTATTATCACAATTTAACTAGTTTTAAACATTAGAAATGAAATTTTGAACCTTTTTCAGAAACCCTTCCATTAATGTTTTTATAGCACTTTTATCCATCTCTGTTAAAAATCTACCACACTTTTCAACACCTTTCATGTGCTCTACAATTCTCTTTTAACAAGAGCCCAATATCTCTATATTGGTCTTAACTCCGGGTAGTTTGGTGGATTTGTCTCTGTTGGTACAAATATCACATTATTATTCTTAAACCACTCAAGGGCTTGTTTAACATAGCGACAGGACACAATATAAAGTCTTCTGATTGAAAGCATACCTTGATGTAAATTTCGGTATTTATGGAGTCCGTTGTAACTAATGATTGGCTTCTAAATGCATATTGCTTGCCCTACTAAGAATTCCTTGAAAAATTTTGACTGCTTTTGAGTCCTAAACTTTTCCTCAACATTCCCTCGAGCATGAGCAATATAAAATTTTTTACCAGGAAATTGCGAAAATCTACCATTACGTAGGTTTCGTCTTCCATTATGCAGTAAGAATATTTTTAGAAAACTTGAGTTCAATTTCCGTGTTCATTTTTAAGCAGCGTTTATGTTAGAACCTTTTTGAGTCAGGATTTTTTTGAGCTTTAACTTTTCCTACCAAATAGTCCGAGCACTGAACTATCCAAGCTGCCTTCCTACCGAATGTGTTGGAGGATCCTATGGAATTTGATTCCCACCTTTTTGAGTTAAGAAACATCGTGTGAACCATTCCTTCTACCTGAATCAGGTTTTCTATCAAGGATACTGTTAATAACATTGGAAGCAATTTGACGGCAGACCTTTGAATGTGTGGCCAATATCTTTTGGAACCAAGTTTCACCTTCTTTTAATCTGATTAACATTTGTTTGGCATTAATATAATTTTAGGCTGGACTGTAAACTCGAAGTGTTAACATTTTAAACTACTATGGACTACACTGAAATATATTCCGGTAGATAAACTATAATGCTGTTTAAGGGCTAGACTATGAACTATTTTAGTGCATAGAATGTAAACGAATCGACTATAATGTAGCCTAGACTATAAAGTAGTCTAGACTATAATGTAGTCTAGACTATGAAGTAGTCTAGACTACATTAATGACTAGACTACAATCTTGTCTAGTGTCTAGACTATGAACTAGTCTAGTAGCTAGACTATAGACTAGACCAGTGTCTAATCTAGAAACCAGTCATATATTTAGTCTAGAAACTATTAAATAGACCAATTTCTGAACTATGCACTACAGTCTATTGTCTAGACTATAAACTATTAACTAAACTAATATCTAGACTAAAATTCATTTTAGTGTGAATAAAAAGAGGATTTCTAATCATTTGATTATTTTAAATAAAAGTGCGCCATGGAATAATTTTCTTGTCTTAAAACTTGTACAACTGTGATAACTAAAAATAATTTTTCTTGATAGCTTAGTCAAAAACACCTTGACCAAAATCTCTTGTAAGAATTAAAAAAAATTAAATACCAAAATCTTTAACGATAAATCACTTCCTCTAACAATTAATCATACATTTTATCTCCCTCTTTTAATCTTATAATAAACAAAATTTAGCCAATTTTCCACTTCAAAAGTATTAAATGACATTAAAATTATTATTTTACACAAACACAAACCCATTATCATAATAAAATTTTATACTTTTTTACGTAAATCTGATTAAGAATAAAATATTGAAAAACTATATACCGGAATAAAACGGTCAACAAGTTAAAGTGGACAGACGATAATACAGTAAAGGATTTGTTGTAATAAATAATCATAATATTCCGGTCGGTCAATGCTAAAGAGAGTCTTCTCCAAATAGAAAAGGAAATTGAGAACCTTAGCACCCCTCCCCCTCCTTAAACATTTTATTGAATACATAAACAAAATTTCATTTATATATAAAAATAAATCTGTGTTTGTTTGTTTGGGACTTATAAACTGGACCGATTATGCTGTTAGTTTACAGAATTTTTCCCATATACCCGACAGTAACATAGGCTATAAAAAATTCCAATAGGACCAGGGGAGAGGTACCCCCATTCAAAGCAAATATTTATAATCGAATATCTAAAGAAATTTGGTTTTAATCACTTCTTCAAGGACAAAATGTAGGACGGATAGGATCAGGGGGAAGATAATCACTATACACAGAAAATATTGATCATCGAATATCTGAAGAACCACTTTATCGAGAATTTTCAAATTTTGTCCCAATAATTTTACCAAGGAACTTTTTTACGAGGCAAAATGTGAAACGGATCAGGGGAAGAGGTAGCCTCCATACAATGCAAATTTTGATTATAGAACATCTTTGGAACTAAACCAGCAAGAATTTTCAAATTTGATCCGAATAATTTTAACAACAACCTTTTTACAAGGCAAAATGTGAGACGGATAGGATCAGATGAAGAGGTAGCCTCCATACAAAGAAAATGTTGATAATCGAATATCTAAATAATCACTATACCGAGATTATTCAAATTTGCTCCCAAATAATTTTTTTAAAAACTGTTTTACTGGACAGAATGAACGGCGGATAGGATCATGGGAGAGGTTGGGATCTTTGGAGGTTGGTCCCAAATTACTTTCTGTTTTACTTTATTAGGGCAGCAAAGCGCACCGCGTCTTTAGTTATATTTTATTTTGAACGAGACAGAGACAAAGTGACAAAGCATAATATACGAGGGGAGAACAAAAACTAAAATACAAAATCTTTTAGATAAAAGAGAAAAAAAAAACAAATGAATAGATGATGGAGAAAAAGTACATCGTAAATCATACAAAATATTCATAAAGTTACAATAAACAAATGGCCACAAAATATACTTTTTGGAGAGGGAGAAAAAAATCAACTCCAATAAGAAGGATGTCATTTGAGGCCCCCAAACAAAACAGAGAACAAAAACTGAGTGAATGAATAGATGTCTAAGCTAAACAAGTAACAAGTAAATGAGTGAGTGGGCATGGAGTAAGCTGGTGGTGCTTGAGCTGCTTTAACTTTAACACTCACTTATAAAGCTTAAATTACCATTTCGGTACGGCTTCTACTTGGTTGGGTTTTTTTTTTTTTTTTGGACAAATACATGGACAAGTAGCCAACAATTCAACCATATAAATAAAGCGTGATTTACCATAAAATTTATGGTTTTTGTATACGAATCAAACAGACAGACGGAACCAAGCGACAGACAACCAAAAGACAAATTATTTTCAAATAAATAAGAAAAATACAAGTAACATAAATATGTATACATGAATATATGAAAATATGTATGTGATGGTCTATGGTCATATAGAGTTTTGTTAGATTTATCACATGACCCCATATGTAGTTGACATATGAACAAAATTTTTGTTGTAGGAAAAATCAAACAAAAATTTTAGGAAAAACAAAACATTTTAAATAATTTGTTACATTTCCATGGAGAAGGTAATTTAGAGTTTAGACGATAAGATGAGAATGGACCAAAAACTATTCAATTTATAAAAAAAATTCAATTAAGAAGAATAAAAGAAGATAAAATTAAATTTGTTATATTTTTGAAAGAAAATAGTTTTGCACAGTGGTTCAAAAAAAAGAAAAAAGGAATTAAAAAAAAAAAACAAGTAAGAATTTATAGTCGGTCAAGTCCCTATACCCTACACCACATTGTTGTTGATAAATGGTAGCTACCTAAAATTAATAAACGACCCTCGCATAAATTTATTTTCTAATTTATGCTAAATCGTAAAGTATATTATGGTGCAAAAATTTGTGTGGGATAGGCCAGTTTTAAAAGTGTTTGTTCTGGCGGATTATATAAGAGCTAGAGCTAGAGGATATCATGGACCGTAGTGAAATTTGAATTTTGCTTAGGAAAATTCTAATTTGATCAATTCCTATTTTAAAATCAATGTATATGTGAGATTTAAGCCCTTAAAAGTTATATTTGGAAGGGGGGTTGTATGGGACCTATGAGAAATAGTAGACCAAACCTCGCATAATTTTTATTATATTATAAGACTTGATTGTGCCCTTTTATGACCTTAAAATCCCATACCAGGAGGAACATTTTATATAGGCACAAGGTTAAATAACGGACACATCATCACTCATTTCAATAGGCCTCATTGTTGTGAAGAAATGATCTGTTTTCTTATCTACACAATTTCCTCCAGCATTATTCCTTTTGTAGATCATTGAACGATACGATCAGTCCTATTCTTGCCTCTTTATTTATTAAAAGCATTTTCGTCTGAAACATTTTGAATTATATATCAACCATTTGCTACAATATTGTCATAACTCAAAAAATAAATGTTTTGTTGACGTTGAAACCAATTCTTGGGATTCATGAACGAAAAATTTTGACTGTATTTAAAAAATTGTATTACCGAGGTACTCCATTTTGCACCCTTATAACTCCGTCCATCGAATCCCTATGGGACCAAATTTCCAAAGTTATAAAGCTATACTCTTCGACTATCACTGTGTTATCTTGTAAACCAGATATGTTCAGAACTTTATATGATCACAAATTTTGTGATCGTCCTGACATGACATATTCTATTGGTGCTTAATATGGATGTCAAAACATAATATCGGCGTTGATAATGTTATGCTTTTCTGCCGTTGGAAAATCTAAAATTTGTTTTTTTCCAACAAAAAATTTAATAGCACAATTTGACAGATCTGTCGTTGTAAAATTTGACAGGTCTGATGTCACACTATAGCAAATCAGAACAAGATCTATGTTTCTACATTGGACGGATAAGGACACAATTTACAAAGTGCAGAAAAGGCATTTTGATTAAAACGATCAATAATATGAGCGCAATTCATTATTCTTATTCTTATTCATAAATTGGTTAAACTAAGAAGCCGAGAAATCTCAAATTTAGTTGGTTGCAACCTTTGACGTTAAGTTCAGACTCACAATTCACACCGTGTACTACAGTGGGACAATCATTCATGTGTTTTTAAGCATTTTATATTTTCAATTTGATACAAATTCCAGATAACCTCATTGATTTTTTTCATTAAATTCAAATCTCTGATTTTGCCCTAAAATATTCATGTCTGACCCATTGTGCTGAATAAAGCTTAAAACTCTTTAAAACTAAATAACTTTTTAAAACATAAATTTTAAGAAAAAACAATTTATTTAAAATTTATCTTTTTTTCTATAAATATTTTCTACAAAATAACAAAATAAATAATATTTGACTAGACTGGACCAACAACAGTTTGTTTAGACATATCAACAACAAATGTTGAAATCAAATCCAATTCAAAATAAAGAACACCCTCCCCAAAACTCACCTACAAAAACCGGTAGAGAAATATTAATAAAAAAAATATCTCATATTTAAATATAACAGACGATTTAAAACTAAATACTCATACAAATGAGTTATAGTTATTTTAGAAATATTTTCATAACAACAAAAAAACTTTTGGGGATAATTAATTGTATACAGAGTAGAAGTTCTTTTCTATAGAGGGAAAAGAATAATGTAGATAATATGTAAATTATATTTTATACAACAAATTTCTGAAATTTTTTTTCTAAAAGATCTTTTTTGTTGTTGTTGTTGTCGAGTCTCAGTTGTTATAAAGTTATTAAATTGAGTGTCATGTGCATACATGCCAAACAGGGATTATAATATTTTAGTTTAGTTAACTTTTAGTTATAAAAAAAAACTATTTTTTTTTTTTTTTTTCAAATATAATTGAGGAAATAAAAATTATTTTTTTTGTATCTAACAAATATTTGTTTACAAAGAAAATTAAAATATGAATGAGATTTTTTTATTTTGAAAATAAGGAGTGAGATTGAAAAATTATTAACACACATTTTCCATTACAAGTCTAAACAGAAATATTTTTTAATATTTTGGATGATCAGAAAAAAATTCTTGGCTCTATTAAATGTTGTTCAAGCATTCAAGGATCTGCCTGCAAACTATTCCCAATGTTATTAAACAGTACCGGGAAAAACTTGTCTGTTTAAAACCTGGTCCTGGTAGAAGGAATTGTCCACATGATGTTTCTAAAGCCAAAAATAGTATTTTTCAAAGACTTCGAAAAATTCTCAACACACGTTTTTCATCAAAACTTTAAACTTAAAAATTGTTTGACATTTTGGATGACCGGAAAAAAATCCCTGGTCATACAAAACATTGTCAAAGCATTGAAAGGTCTGGCAGTAAATTGTCTCAATGTTATAAAATAGAACTGGAAAAACTTGTCTGTTTATAGGTAGAATGAATAGTCCTCATGATATTTTTAAAGCCAAAAAAATAGAAAGCATTTTCAAAAGAGCTCCCAACACATCCGGTAGAAAAATAACCCGGTTAGATCTGTAATCAGACTATTTGGTACGAAAAGTTAAGGTTTAAAAACATATAAGGTCCAACAAGTTCCCGAGTGGAACGCTGTTAAAAATTTAGAGGGCAAAAACAGGGGGATTGAAGGTGAAGTTTTCTGATCAAAATTTCTATGCTGTTGGTGCTTAAGGGATTTTGAATAAACTTTTTATTTCGGAGTCAAAAACGGTCAAACATTCTAAACAGAGCTCTTTGTATGACAACAATATGCAAGTGCGGCAAACGAGCTCTATAAATACCGAAATTTATAACATGGAATGTTTACTAAAAAGGTTGCTTCCATTCATACGACTTCATAATGTCTCCACTTATTTTTGGCCTGACTTGGCAGCCCTTGAGTGCTACAAGAACAATAATGTGATATTCGTACCAAAAAAGGCAACTCCTAAAAACAGCCCGGTGCTAAGGCCAGTGGAGAGATATTGGGATCTGGATAAAATAAAATTAAAGTGCACTAAAAGATACCTAAAAGTGTGGTAGATTTCAAATGGAGATTGACGAACTGTACGAGAGACAGAAAGCACTATAAAATGTTAATGGAAGAATTTCCGAAAAGGTTTATAGAAATATTTAAAAAGTTTTCGTGCGCACTCCTCAATAAATGATAAAATATTGAAATATTTATTGAGTCATAAAAATCTTCTTAAAAAATAATTTTTATTGGAAAAATGTATCCCACGATATTCGCTTTATATGGCTGCCCAAATGTATTTGACCCCCATTAAAAAGCAACCTAAAGATCTGAAAGCAAAAATTTTAAAAAAGCTTTTTAAGTTTAAATAAGTCAAAAGAACAGCAAAAATAAATACAAACGGATGGACAGCAATTCCACGCATAATGTTTATAGAATTATTTTCTTCAAGAAAAGAAACAAAAATTTAAGTTATCGTCAGACTTATCCGATCATCATAAACCACACACCTCTGAGTGTATACTTGATCTTATCTGATTATAAAAGACCTTTAAAAATGAACAATTGCCAATTTCAGGTGAAAATAGAAAAACATTTCTTGATATTCTCAAAAAATCAAAATCTTTATCCTAAAATCTTTTTCCCCCCTCTCCAGTAGGGTATCCCTTAAACCTACCACCATTACCCAAGAGAGAGACTACTAAAGCCCTGCCAAAATATTTTTTTAAATGATAAATACAAATGAAAAGATATTCACACTTTCATTAGCAATTAGCTTTAAGCAAAATGTTACATATAAAATGAATTGCAACAGCAGCATTGTGTGCAACATAACATCAGTTGCAACTGGAAAGCAACAACAGAAACAATAAACAAACAGTTGCCACTCAATTTGGCTGAAACTTTGCAGCAGCAAAAATTCTTCTTCCAAATGAAATGTTAACAACCAAAAATATAAATCCATACATACATACATACATACATACATACATACATACATACATACATACATACATACATAAATCCGTATGTATTGTATCCAAAAGATATCAAGCGAAATAAAATGCTTGAGTGAATTCTTTTGCTTTCAGCAAAACGCGAATTTATAAATTTGTATACGAAAAGTTAAGCGTTTGGAAAGAAATTGAAAGAAATGAATTGTAATGAATTTTTAATGAATGATGAAAATGATGTTATCGATAAGAAAGAGTTAATTTTAGCGACAGAAGCAAAAAATGAGTCTGAAAAATATTTTAACACAATAGTAACTCAACAAATGCGCATATATTTACCCCGATTTGACATATTCGAATTTGAAAAATGTATATACAAGAGAAACCGATCTTTCAATGTGATCAGTGCCTTGGAAGTTCGATTTATAAGGATCCGTTATACAAATATCTCTGCTCTGATCTTAGGGCATAGATTTCAGACATTTGGGAAAGGTTTTTCATCACAGGACTGCTTTTCATCTATATTTTTCTTATCATAAAATTTATAAAAAGAAATCGATTCCCATTTCCAATTTTTTTATTAAAAAATCAATTTGTGTGAATGCAGCCGTACGGAAAATAGGGCAGGGGAAGAACTTTTGCATGAAACATTCTTGGAATGTAGAGAAATTACTGAGATCTATAAATATACATTACATTTACGCAAATTTTATAATTAAATGCCCTTAACATGCCTTTTCGATCCTATTAAGAGATATTATTATATAATAAAGCTCGGAAGTGATAACTTCTGTTCCTGAACAAACAATTTCATCATAGTGCCAATTATTCACCAAGTTCCTACAGCAGATTACAAATGTCAAATTTTTAGCCTTAAAATTATATTTCGCGAGGAAATCCGATAATTTTCTCTCGTTTGAAGAAAACAGTTGCTGATCGAAAGCATTTAAACTAAGATTCGAACGATCCAAAAGTGTTGAAAAAACAATGGATATTTTTACCAAACGCAGGAAGATCTTTCATTATCATCGAAAACTGGTTTCTATATTTAATGAAATCAAGGGGCGTTAAGGGCGTTCTTACATATCGGAAATGATTCTTAAAAATTTTACCAGCAATGAAAGATGGATATACAAAGGTCATATATAAAGTCCACCATAGCAGCCAAATCAATGCCAAATTTGAGCATATATGGCAACAACTTTAATGGGATCATAATTGTATTATGTAGTATGAGCTGTTGAAATAGATTCAGATGGTCACAGGGGTCTTTAGGTCTATTTCATTTAAGAACGACCTGAAGACATAATAGAAAAATATGAGAAGCATGACCACATGTTATCAGTCCGATCAAAAACTATTTGCAAAAAAGGCCTTTAGGAAAAATTGGTATTATTAACTTGTTCTCTTCTTTACAAGCACCAGGTTTGCTTAGAAACTCTATATTCTTCAAAAAGCTTTCTTGTATCTATCAATCGCATTTAACCCATTTTTTGAGTTATTGCCAACAAAAAAATCGATTACAATTCTAAAACCATATTTTGTCTTCAATAAAAGCAACAAAAACAAACAGTAAATGTAATTTAAAGATGAAAGATACAAATTAAAAATTATAGAAAAATGCATTACAACAATTTTGTATAGAATTCATTTGCAGTCAAGTGCATAATGCCTCGTATATGTATATATGTGTATGTATATGCAACTTTGCAATTAAACAAAATCATTAAGATTCACATTAAGATACTCTGAATACTCATTCCCTGGATGTAAAAGAAAAACATCAATGAATTATACACGGAATTTGTATTCCTTTAGATTGTATAGCAATTATTTATAAAGTAATGAAATGTTATAAAATATTCAAACCCCTTTTTATTTATTCCATTTTTCAGCTTGTGAATGTCATCCCATTGGATCAACGGGTAAAACATGTAATCTAACATCCGGTCAATGTCCTTGTAAGGATGGTGTTACCGGCTTAACTTGTAATCGTTGTGCTCGTGGCTATCAACAGAGTCGTTCCCATATTGCACCCTGTATAAGTAAGTACGATTGTACACATTTACGTTTAATCGTAATCGTAACAAGAAATTCATTCATAAAATATTTTCTTTATTCATCAAATTCATTCATAATTTCATTATTTTATATTTTTATATGTTTATTTATATGTTTTTTGTTTCTCTTTCTTCTTTCTCCGTTTTTATGTAATTATTTTAGAAATTCCTGCACGTAATAGCAATATGTTGGATACACAGAATACAGCTCCAGAACCTCATCATGACTCCGCATCACCTTACCGTACGGAAGGTGGGAGGGGTAAGTAAGTGTTGCTTTTTCATTCATCCTTTTTTCGTTTTTATGTTGTATTTTGTGTTTCTCATGTTATACTACTCATCATTACTAAACCCAACACGTTGATTGTTTGTCAATAACGTTAAAAAGAGAGGGAGAGAGAGAGAGACATAAAGAATACAATGCCTTAGATCTTTCGAAAGCGCATTTAAAGTTATTCGAGTTTTAAATTATCGTTTATATATTTGGGGATTTGATGAAATCGATAAAGGGTCTGTTTATACTTTATATCAACTTTACTTCCATAAGTCCGTTATTTTCCTAAAGCTTTGAGAAAAGCTTTTAAAATTGCTGGTGCAATTCAAGTATCTTATTAACAGAACTCATATTAATTTCTAATTTACTTCAAGTTTAGTTCTATAAATTTAAAATTATCTTAGAGCTTTTAAAATTATCTGACTTCATGATTCAATTCCCCACTATTTTTAATTTCACTTAATTTTTTTTCAAAAATTTACGATATTCTGAGAGCTTTCTAAAATTCAATGATACTTTTGTCTATCATTTTAATCGAAATCACAATTTCAAGCTCTCTTAGAAAGCTTTTTGAAAGCTTTTAAATCATTATAAGCAAAAATTAAAAGCTTAAAAACTACAGGTAGTCTAAAAGTTTCATACAAGTTCGCCGATTTTTCCCATTTTCCCCACTAACGATTGATTTATTCGAATAACTTGTATAACTTACTAACACTAACCTCTACGTTTTTCTAATATATTAACACCTTTTCTTCATTTGAAGAGTTTGACTCTTCCCCCTCCTGCTTAAAGCTTTGCCATTAACAAAAAGTATTATTTTTTCTCAATAGAACAGAGTTGTTGCAAAAAGTACAAGTACTTCTCTTACTTCTTGGTACTCAAATACCGTGCACGTAATACTCTGTTCGTTTGTGGTCTCAGTCATAACATATTTTTCTTATTTTTTTTTTTTCATTTAATTAATTAATATTATTTGCAAAACATTAACGATATTTTATAATATTTTTAAGTTTCTTTATAATTTGTAGCCCAAGTTGAGTTTCCTTTTTAGTGTTTAAGTTCATTAGACTCTAAGGAAGTTAAACGCTTTCATTGAGGTGACTCCTTTTTTACAAATTAAATTGCAGAAATGAGTGTGAACAAAAAAGGGAAGTCTGAAGTGTTCAAAAGTAAATGAAAGATTTATGGAAAAAATAATAATTAAAAAAAATAACAATTTATGATTTCAGGGCTTAAAAGCTCTTTCACAAAATTGTTATAAATAATGAAGAACGTGGAAAGAGAGAAAGGGCGAGGGCTATTAATGAATATGTTGAAGGGAAATATATAAGATTGTAATAAACATTAAATCCGATAGGACTGCTTTAAAAATTGTGTAATCAATGTGTTCAAATTAAGCCGCGCCCTTCAATAGCTCAGTTGAAGCAATTAATTGATCGTCTCAAACATGACGAAAAAACTATGGTTAAGTGGGCGACGGATACAACAATAATATGTTCGATTCCATTTTGAATACTTTAAGGTACTTCTTCTCAGCATTCATAAACTAGAGGTATGCAATAAGTAGAAAAATAGCGAAGATACTATATATCAACTTTAGAAAAGGTTGGAAGTATTTATGAAGAAAAATCGTCTATGAAAGATGATGTTTTCGGAATCCAATGAACCTCTGCAAAAAGTGAATAAAGTTTCGCAAAGCATAAAACAAGAATATTTTACTCGATTCTGTGTAGAACATTGTTAAAGATTCACTTCACAGTGATGAAATGATAGGAGCAATTTTGCAACTACTGATTTCGATGCAAGATTTCAGAAAAAACTGTACTCAAAAAGTGAGATTTTTTTTTAAATTCGATATTTCTGAATTAATTGATCCCTCTGAAAAAAATCGATACATATATTTGTAACACATTCGGCGAAGTCGCTTGATCACAATGGATGAAATTTTTTTATAAAATCGGTATATCAACAGATTGGCATCATTTAAAATTACCGATTTCCGAAAATACTTAATGTTACTGGGTAGACAAGTTGGGTTATTTTGAATTAACGCAAAAATATTAGACAGACCCCTACAAATGTAAATGAAACCTTTTGATCTTAGTTTGATTGAGTGAAAAGGAAACAAACCTCTCAAAGAAATCGTAGTTGCAAGATACAAATTCAGGTTTATAAATCGAATAACCATAAACTTTCTTCAAAAAAATTACCGGTATTTCAGACGTGGGCGTGAATTGTGACGATGTTATAATGGTTATGATGAATCGCATCAAACAAATAGTAGTCAAAAGATGTAGTCATCCAGCAATCTGACAAAATAATCAAGAACTCCCTAATAGAAGTTACCTACGTCCAGACTTTAAAATTATTTTATGTTACATTAAACCAAAATCCCTCTTAAATAATCTTTAATAGAGCAAATTGAGTTCAAATCCAAGACATTAATTTGAATTAAAAGCTTCTGTTATGAGTTTTAGTAAAGGTGGAAGATATTTTGCAGAATTCTCTATTAATCTTTATATTCCGATAGTGAAAAGAAGAACTATTTCAAAACCTTTTCCGTGACATGATTCCGAAGATGGAAATGGTACCAAATTAACTTAAGGTACATTTTAAATGAGCAAGTAGAAGGAAGTGTTCAAAGTATTTAAGCCCAACAAAGGTTGGTCGGGAAACAATTTCAATGCTTGTTTGATAATCTAGAGAGAAGTTTTAAAATAAATACAAGGAATTACAATTTTCAGTCTAAGTTCGGAATGGTTTTTGGTAATTTCTATTAATAATATCGATAAATTTAAAATAATTTAAATTTCTAATTAATAAAATTGCATAAGTACCTCTCTATTTCTTTTAAATCATCCATATTTCATCCTAATTTCCTTATTTCCACCTTTAGATAATTCAATTTATAAAAAATAAAACTACAAAATCCAACTGATTACAAATTACAAAAAAAAAACTTCATTAAGAAAAAATTTTTATTCCACCATAACCTCAAATTAAAACTCCATTATTTTACCATTAACTTAACGATTAACAGGTGATTATTTCGCTAGACTTAACTGTTTACACAACGCTACATTCCTTGCAAAAAATGCATCTGAGAGTCTGGTTGACTCTGTATATTTAACAAAGAAACATCCTTTAAAACTAACACATATGAAAGTTTAAAGATAAAATATATATTTCAACATGATTACATTTATGAGACGTTTACACTAGCCTTCAAAAGCTAAAATATATGAAAACAGCTTCCATTTTTAGTTCTTGCTAGTGTGTTGCAGTTTAAAACTATATTTTGTGAAACTTTTGCAACATTATTCACTTTTTATATGACTTTTAAGCCTGATACTCTGCAATATATATATAACTCCGTTAACACGAACATGTTTGTGCTTGTTATAAGTTTTATATATGAGTCTTGTTTACATAAACTTTATTACATTTATCTCCCACATGCAACAAACATAAGTAGATTTTGTTGCAACTTTACTTAAATCAATGTTCATACGCTGGTTCGCAAGTGCAACCATAAGAATTATTTTGAAGTGATAATAAAAAAACAAGTGAAATTATTATATGTTTTCGGGTATATGGAATCTTAAATTCACTCCAACAGCACGAAGCATTTCAAAGCTCATGAAATAATAATTCATCTACACCCATCGAAAAACTCTGCATCCCAAAACCTTTTTTGCTGAACGTTTAAACAATTTAAAAAATTCATTTATCCCGTTATCTGTTTAAAAGAACTGAATCCTACCGATTCAGATCTTTTAAACAGAGATCGGCTTCAGACATATATAAATAATAGAAAAAAAGTTCTTTAAGTTCGTACAGAAAAAGTTTTGTGACAGATGAATGGATGTAGCTTGGTGTTACATACTGCAACACGAACTTAATATATAAAATTAGAAGTGTAGCGTCAGTTTAAGTGTTAAATAGTGGCATCATAAATTATTATTTTAACACACTGAAAAATGCCGTTGTTTCCTTTAACGGAAAACATAATCTTATGTTTTACTCTCAGAGCTTTAAAGCTAAAGAGTTTTTAAATACTATAAACAGGAAACAATTGAAGTTAATAAACTTTAACACAGAAGCCAAAAGGAAAAGGGGAAAGAAAAGTACGAAAAGTTTCTCTCAAATATTTTTAATATAAAAATATTGATAAAACATTGAAAAAAACGATCTTGAATTCAAAGCCCAAAGAACTAATCCAGTTTCAAAATAGGTAATGAATCAAGCCAATTTCTAATACCCTGTCTTGAACTGAAATTTATTTCAATAATTCCGTTTAATACTGATCGAAACAAATGGTAATCGAAAGACACAAATTCAGCTCTTATAAGCGGTTGATATAAAACTATTAATCTAAATCTTTAACAATACAATTTTGAGCGATGACTTACTCGTGGCCGATATCTGCGATTATAGTAGATTATGGAAGGAAGTTTTGTCTTCTCCTCATACTTTTCTAATAGCAAAACACTGCTCCGGTTTTTGACACTATTATTTAATAAAAGCTTTCTACATCAAATGAAACAAATGCTTGTCAGAAAAGATAAATTCTGTTCCCTCTGTTTCTTCCAATATATTTGATTGGTGATTTACACAAGATCGAAAATTATAAAGATGGTTGATTATAGTCTTGTTTCGGTTCGAATTCGTTGATTGTTCTCTTCAAACAAATAATATGTCTTCGGTAAAGGTATTTTTTGATCGAATGACCCGATTTAATAGCTCATAATATCAACCACTCATCGCATCCCACCTAATACACAGCGTTACTTCGGCTGATTGGTTCTAGGCTCCGGCGTTTATTTGGCTGCTAAGGCGGGAATACTTTTGAAGTCTCTGGACTACAATTCATATGCGAGCCAACTTTCTCGATTTCGAATGCATACTAATGATTTTAAGTATACGGAAATGACTTGTGTGCTTTTGACAAAAACTTCCATCAAGTAATACATCCAATTCCTCATCATCAAACCTTTTCAGCTATTCGAAAAGAAATAGGACTGAATTAGCGCAAATCTTCGTTCATAACTGTTGAGCTTTAAACAACAATCTATAGTGTTTAGCAGTCGAATATCTTCGAATGAAAGAATCCAAATGTCTTTTTCGACATTATAGCGGAAAAAGTGTGACAAACTTATTATTAAAATAATTTTGTACAGCCGAATCTTTTGACTGTACATAATTGTGTACAGACAAAAGACCCAGCTATAATACATGGTGTCAACTATAAAACACCTTAACGTCACGTTTTTTGTCCAAATTTCACAAATTCTGCTCACAGGTTGGAACATATTTATAAACAGCTCTGCATTCTTTCCTTTTCCTTCTACAGTACTTTCTACGATAATCTGGTAGAAGAGCTCAAAATAACCTTGTTATTTGATCAGGTAATACTGAAGCGAAATTTGAATAAAGATTTTAATTTAAAGCATTCGCATCAGTATCAGCTGCTACAATAACAAATTTATTTTGAGAGACCTTTCACCAGACTCAGTTCCGAATCCTACTTGCTATTTACGTGACAGTATTCAATACGCATGATACACATAGTTGCCAGATTACTTTGGACAAAAATCGTCAAATTTACTTTTCAAAATCTTCAAAAAAATCGTCAACATAAAAAATGACTTGTTAATCTAGTTGTTTTTGTAAAAAGGATTAAATTTTAAGAATCGAAACAAAAATTTTAAGAGTTTTGAAAAGCTTTAAACATGATTCCTAAAATTTTCAATAAACTCGTTTCCATTTCGCTTAAACAAAAATAATTTTAAAGGTCTTCATTTCATAAAGTTTATACACTTTAAAATGACTTTGCTAGTCATCCTTATAAGCACATTGAAGATACTCTTTCAACAACTTTTGAGCTAACGAAATGGCACAGTACAGTTCAAAAGGTCTTATTTTGCTTCAGTCTTTAAGATCAATTAACATTGATATCGTATTGAAGTTATTTTCCCATAAATTTATTATCATAATGTGAATAACTGATTGGGTAATTGTTATTGAATTCAACTTATTAAGGACAACAGAAAATTTCAATTTGGTCCAAGTTTTAGCGATGGATTATGTGAAAACCTTGGATAGCAAATCGTTAAACTTCGATATATATCGCTCATAAAATCTCCAAAATGAATCATCGATGAAATCAACAAATCTGGCAACAGTGATCATATATTTCAACTGGATAACTCCATTTTTCTGTGCGCTCTTTAAATTGGCCAAAACGAAATTGAATTCTTGCATCTTGCACTCCCAACTATTCTGTCGTTTCTTCGCTAAATCCCTTGAAAATCAACTACATTTTGTATGCCAACTGGTATCTCTTTAATCCGACAAAAAACTTTAACTTAAATAAAAATAATAAACTTTTACTTTTATTTTCGTCTTTTTCATAAGCTCTCAAGGAAAACAATTTCTCTCAAAAAATGTTCTTTACAAAAAGACTAATTCCAAAAGTAAATCATAACACCCTCTAACAAAATACTAAAAAGAAACTTTCTCTTCTTTTTATACCCTACACCAGCGTAGGTGGTTAGGGTATTATGCGTTTGTGCTGATGTTTGTAACATACAGAAAAATGGTGTTATAACCACCTTTAAGTAAACTGTTTGACTCAGAATCATTTTCTGAGTCGATTAGGATGTCTGTCCGACCGTCCGTCTGTCTTTAAGTCCGGTTGACTGTCCATGTAAACGTTGTGAACACTCTACAGGTATTTAAAAAATATATCGCAATGAAATATGGTAAATGTTATTATTTTGTCCCAAGGACGATGCCTATTAAAAAATTGACAATGTTCGGTCCAATATATCGGGTACCTCCCAGACAAATGGGATTTTTAGCTCAAAAAAGTCTTAAATGCAAAACGATTTCAACGAAATTTGGCAACGAGTTTCCTAGGGTCGGTACACTACTTCCCATAGGTCCCATACAATATCTCTTCCAAATATCACTTTGAATATACTTTGAACAAAAATTGATGTGCAAAATTATACGAGGGTCGGTCCATAATTTCTTCTCCCCAGAAAAATTCGTTTTAAAACTCCTTAATTTCACATTAATGTTAGTTTCACCACTGCACATTTAAGAATAAATAAAAGAATAAAATTGATATTTATAAACAACATTGTGGCGTAGGGTATAACATAGCGGCCTTTAACAACTGTAACATTTTTACTTGTTTTTCATAAGCAAAAGTAAAAAATCTATGAAAATGAAAATTATATACAAGTTCTAACAGGATAACACTTAATAAATCCTTTTGATAAACATCTACAGTAAAATATTAACTAAAACTCTTAAAAATAGAAAATAGAAGAAAGCAGACAAGTTCATGCGAAGCTTAAAGTGAAACTTTACTTAAAATAATACTTAAGTAATAACAAAAAAAGATGAATATTTAAGTGCCAAAAAGAGGAAGATAAAGTCAACATTAAGAATAAAGAAAATGCTGGTGTTAAATTTTTGCTACAAAAACAAAGAAGTAAAATTTTCAAATCCCTACAAAAACTTCGTATAGACAGACTTTAATACTTTTTAAAACTGTTGTCATTAAAATGAAGTTATGGCTAATTGCTTAGTTATTATCCCCAAACAGTCGTTAGTTGGTAGTTTTGTGTAAAAGATAAAAATTATGATTATAATATTTAATTAATATTTACATAATTGGAAACTATTCAGCCAACCATTCAGCCAACTTATGCTAATAAAAGTTTTCTTTTTATTTCACCATTAAGGAAATAACAATCAAATGAAATCGGGTGCTAAGAAAAGTTTAGAAATTGAAAAAGGAAAATAGTTTATATTGGAACAATAAATGTATAATATTTGTGATGTTATAAGGAGTGAGACCGCATTAATATCAACATAAATGAATAAGCTAATGGCCAACTTAAAACAAAACAAAAAAACATTAAAATTTAGGGGAATTGGATTCATTTTGAATTGAAATTGAGAATCGCTGAAAGTTGATTTTTTATGTCAAAATGATTTTTGAAAACTCATACCAACAAGACCGAATTCTATTATGACTGCAGATACCAGGATTTGGTGTTGATTTGACTGCTTTAAAGGGATCTGCACATGACTTTTTGTGTTTTTTTTCCATTTCCCTTAACAAAAGGTTTTCAACGTCTTTCAACATTTATCCCAACTGCCCGATTCTTAATGCTTATGTAAGGAAATGACTTGTTCCAAATGTAAACAATCTTCCAAATCCTCTTTTTCAAAACTTTTTTCGGCTGACCAGGCTTTTCCTTATCTTCCGTTTCGAATCGATGAAACCTTTATAATGAGACAACAGTACCAATAACTTGTTTTATGTTTGGAGAAAGATCTTCCAATACCTCTTCTTCAAAAGCAGACATTTCCTTATGTTTCATTTTGAATTTTCACAAACCTTCATTCATAAATGTTGAATCTGTAAATTATGTCCGATTTTTTCCAGATTAAGGAAACGATGTCTGAAGGTCCCACATGATAATGATCAGATTATTCTCTTTTTTCATTGTGGGTTCAAAAGGAAATTGTGTTATAAGTTTTAAAAAAGGGGTCAGAATATCACAGGGCACAGGAACCCGAGACATTCGATTCATTTAAATAAAACAATAAACTGTCATTGTAACTGCTCATGGTCACAAGATGATAGAGCAGTCAAAAATCGTGTGGGAAACCTATCTAATAGTCCAGATCAGTTTCTTTCTGGATACCATTTGTTATAATTGGTGCAGGAATTAGCCTGATTCATACTGTACTTCATATGGAATCCAAAGCATAAATAGTGGTGGATGAGGATGAAGGAACGCAGTTTACTTTTTATCTTTTATCATCTCTTCCGGAAATATTCTGGACATTTCAGGCCTAATAAGGCCGTTTTATAACGTACTTTGATTTAAATCCCAAATCAATATCGAAGAATAGCAGACATATTTTTCGAATATAACCTAGACGATATCTTTTGTTATGCTTCCCCCTTATTTTAGCCAATACTGTATGGTTATTTTTCTGTTTTCTTCGGGTTCCAATCCACACCAATTCTAGTGATTTTTGTCTACCAGGTGTATGCACGTTTTGTTGCAAATTTATGTCTAACGTTCCTGCTTAGTTCTCTTCAACAGTCCATAAATAGAACTGGTCCAAAGCAGAATTAACATGGAATTTTACGAACTTATTAATTCACAATTCAAGTGAAGCTGATATACAAAAAGATTTCAGACATACAAATATTTGACATGGCCTGATATCCCTTTCGTAAATTCCAAGATATTAATGCTGAATTTGACACCGCAATATCATTGAGGTTATGTCCAATGAATTACACTTAACATTTTAAACCATTTGAAAAACATTTAATTAAAACAACGAATTTTTAATCGACAAAAGTTCTCTTTTTATTCATACAAAAAATCTATTTTCCCATAAATGTTTCCCCCTTAATGACCATGATAGTGTTGTTCTTCATGCGAAGGATGAGCACGAATATATTCAATAGCCTTCAAGATGGCATCTGGAATTGGTGGTGGTGTAGGCAAAACATCACCAACGGGTTGATAACCATTTTCATCAGCAACATATTTAATATCAATATGTTCTCCCTTAGGAGCAACCCATTCAAAGTCACCCTTAATGTTACCATGTTCATCACCCTGAGCAGCACTTCTAATATGATTGGTGGTCTCAAAGCTATAGTCAAAGCCATGAGGATTTACATCAGTGTTCAAATATTTAATTTCAGCATGGGCATCTTCATGTTCAGCTACAGCAGTGGCTACAAAAGCTAAGACAAGAACCTAAAAACGATTTTTTTTAAATTCAGCTCATTTAATTTTCAAATGCAGAATTTTTAATTTAACTTACGTATTTGAACATTTTGTGAATGTTTAGTGATGATTGAACTATTAGTGAATGCTACTTTCTCGAAACAAACTCTTAGTTTATATAGAAATTTATTTCATTAATAACTTGTTCAAATAAGTTTTAATCAATTTCACAAGTTTTAATCAATTTGATATTTAATTAATTGTATTTCAAATTACATAACTTTTTTAATGTTCTTAAGAGAGTGACAAATTAATTTTTTTTTGTTAATTCACCTTTTTTGAATGCAATAATGGACCAGTTTTTATTTTAATCTATTGAATCTTCGTATAGAACTTGAACTATAAATTATATAATTTAATTAATTCAATTGGCATTTAGCACTTTTTTTCTTTTGCTTCTATTACGTAATACTTTTTTTAAATATTTTAATCGATTCGAAATTTGTGCTGTTTTGTTAAATGAAAGTGAAATTATTTAAAACTGATATTTAAGTAGTTTTTTTATTAACACCGTTAGAACCTGTTTTAAATATAAAACAATAAACCACCAAAAAATCATAACGCACGACTTAGAAACAGACCAAATGTTTGACTAAAATAGGTCATTTATATAAAATGAATTTTTATCTCCAGCGACGGATTTCAAAAGAAATTTTAAATAACAAAAAACCTTATTAAAATTCTGAAATTCATTCTTGGGTTTCTATTTTTTTGATAGATTTCTGTATGTAAATTTTGTCTTTTTATAGATTTCAATACTGAATTGACTACCACATGTGCTTGGAGCTTTACTTCCCAACAATATTGGGACAAGTTTCCTGTAGCGAGTGCTTTCCAAACAGTGTTTGGTCGCTCTTGCAACATATGGCGGAGTGTTCGATTACACACGGCACAAGTTCTCAATTATTGTCTGACTCGATTTCAACTGCTCAAAATACTCTGATGAATTCTGATCCTGTGACATTCAAAGTATTTGACATTACGGAAATTGAAGAATTGAGACATTTTACTCTTGGAATTATCGTAATGTATAACTCAAATAAGCCCTTTGAACTCAAATCTAATTGTTTTGAATGTAAGAAGCTTTGAAGTGTGGCAATAAAATTCAAATTAGACCTCTTCAGACGTTTTCTTCAAATCAGTTTATTATACTTTAACACAGCAGATTTTTAAGATTTAATAATCGGGAAAAACTTGTATTTCCATTTTGGGTCTACCGAAAAATAAATTGTTATGAAATATTTTTAAACTCCAAAATATCACATTTTTTATTTAAGAAATGTACGTTCATATGATTTCAGTTTACACAATAGTCGGGACCATAGTTTACACTATTGTTGTAGTAGTTTACTTAATAGTCTGAACTATAGCTTACGCTTTAGTCTGGACTGTAGCATACACTATAAATTAAACTAAATTAAACATTATAGTCTGGATTGTATTTTACACTATAGTCGGGAATAGTAGTGTATACTATTATCATAGTAGTTTACTTTATTGTCTGGACTATATGTTTACAATAAAGTTTGGAATATAGTTTAGACTATAGTTTAGACTGTTGTTTAAACTATAGTCTGAACTACAGTTTACACTATTGTATGGACTTTAGTCTGGACTGCGGATTAAACTATAGTTTGCACTGCAGTTTATATTTCAGTCTGGACTGTATTTTACACTTAAGTCGGGACTGTAGTATAGTACTATATCGTAGTAGTTTACTTTATAGTCTGGACTAAAGCTTACACTAAGTATGAACGGCAGTTAATATTATAGTCTGGACAACCGTTTACACTATAGTCTGGAATGTAATTATACACTTTCTGGAGTCTGGACTATAGCCGGGACTTTAATTTGTGCTATAGTCAGGATTATAGGTCACATAGTAGTTGGGATTATAGTTTAAATAAAAGTTGGAACTATAGTTCAGAAGAAAGTTGGGACTATAGTTCTTATAAAAGTTGGGACAATAGTTCACGCTAAATTCGGAATTATAGTGTATCTTGCACTAGAGTCTATTCTGTAATTTACACTATAGTACAAACTGTAATTGACATTTTAATCTGGATTATAGTTTACACTATAGTCGGGACACTATACAGTGCAGTTTGCACAATATTCAAGATTATAATTTACTCAGCTTCCAAAACTTTTGTTTACTCTACACCCATTAGATGAATAAGAAGTGTCTGCTTTAGATAACAACTTAATGACAAATACTCTTCATCATATATATTTTTTAATTTGATTTTGGGAATGCCGGCTTTTTTATTTATAGGAACTGATTTGACATAAAAATTTCAAGTCTTTTACACACTTTGCGCTAAAAATAGCCTTTCTCTCTATAGACATAATCATACACACAACATAATTTAGATCTGAAATAAAAACTAAATGTAAAACCAAAATCGAATAAATATATCTCTAACAATTATATTTATCTAAGTTAAATCACACAAGTGACTCATTAAGTGAATTTTTAGACATTCACTGAAAGAAAAAAGCAATTTCAATTTATTTTTCATTAAAATTTTTCAATTTTTCCTCTTTAAGACCAAAAAGAAGAAAAACTTACGAGACATTTGAATTTTATTAGAAAATATTCGATCATACGTAAAAATTCGTATACGACAACAACACGCCTCTTGACTCTTTGTGCGTTCAAAAATCTTTGAATGAACTCAACTTTTTTTCCTCGATCTTCTTAATGTTCTTGTTCTTCTTAAAAATAAAAATAAAAAATCAATGATTTTCAAATTCGACAACTCACGCGCGCCTCCTTAATTGCTTTAGAAAAGGCCAAACAATCGATTTATTTTTTCGATATTTTTGTTGTTGTTGTTTGTTGTTTGGTTATGTTCTTTATTTTGATATTTCAATTCAATTTCATTTGAAATGAGTCAATAAATTGTTAAATTTATTAACATAAAACACAAAATAAATAAATACGGTTCAGTTAAACTCATGAATTGTTTCGATGATTTGCTCTATGATTTTGATGAGTTTTGAAAATATCTTGATGAAATCGTACCCCATCACCACAAGTGATGAAGAGGGTGTATTAATTTTGTTATTCTGTATGTAACGCTAAGAAGGAATCATCTCAGACCCCAAAATGTATATAAATTCTTACAGCATCAGCAAATTCGTTACGGTATGTTAAAAGATATAGACCGATATCTGAAGCAACTGCTAAGTTCAAGGATAGAATTTTTGTAAAATTTTCAATTATAAATCATTCAGTGTGTAACGCTCAGAAGGAATCATCTCAGACCCCAAAATGTATTATATTCTTGCATCAAATCAAAATCCGATACGACATGGCTATATCCGGCTGTCTGTTATTGGCACGCTCACATCCACAATTATTGACAGAGCTGAATAAAATTTGGCCTGCATATTTGTTAGAGACCTGGGGAGGTTCCTATTTCAAATCAGCACAATCGGTCAGTATGTTTAAAATATAGACCGATATCTGAGGCAACTGCTAAGTTCAAGGAAAGAACTTTTGTAAAATTGTCAATTATAAATCCAAAAATAAAATGAAATTTTGCCACAATATTTGGTTATATATCGTCTTCATTACCATTCACAAAAATTATTAAAATCGGTTCAGTTGAAATACTTATAACTTAAAATATAACTAATTTTATAAGTCATTAAGTGTTTCCGAGTTATATTTAAGAAAATCTTTAATATATTGTAATTGTCTGTAAGTGTATGTGTTAGTTTGTATGTACGCTACAATACGTATTTAAATCACACGCATTTGTGGTGGAGGGTACTGAAGATTCGACATTGCCGAATGTAATAGCATTCTTACTTGTTAATGAATGTGTTTTTAGGGTTGTTAGAGGTCGTCTAAACACTTATGTACTTTTAGAGTTCATCAATTAGTTTAACATTAAATTTTACATAAATATTCTTAAGAAGCAAAAAAAAAAACATTTAATAAACTAATTTGTTAATTATTTTGTATACAAATTTAGCTTTTTTTGTTTTTTGTTTCAAATTTATTAAATTGTTTATTAATTTATATAATATTTTTCGAAGGTTTTTAAGAAATTATAAAAGTCTTCATTAATTAATGTTTTAATGTAAAAGAATTTTAATTTTAAGTTAATTTGCTTTCAATATTTTCAAACGCCCCCACACAGAGATTTAAAGAAATTGATGCAGTTTTTTTTTCCTTTAAAAAAACAGTTGAAAGATATTTTCGATCCATTATCTTAGAAATGAAAAGATATTTCGTCCCAAAAAAAGTTTTCAAAAAAAAAATATTTAAATTGAGTTCGAATTTTAACAAAGAAAATTTTTCAATTTGGGCCGAATAATATTGCTTCTATAACTACTTCCCTGTAACCGACACAAAAATTTATGAATTCAAATTATAAAGTATTTGTCCCTTTAAATCATTTCACAAAGAAGGAGGTATTAAGTTTTGATATTGACTTCTATACGGACTAACAACAAGAGGCCAAGCGATAACACAATGGATTATATATGTTGCTCTCTTCAACCGAAGTGAAAGTCTTCACCACCGGTCTCCTATGACCATCTGATCCAATACAATGTATCCATTTTTAAACACCTATAACAATATGATCAAAGTTGACTTCTTTTTGTAGCGTTCTAACAACTTTTCCGAAATTTTCACCGTCACCCGACTTCTATTCATCTGGTACTAGATTTTTCAATTGCTATGTGATTTCCAATGGCAAAACCAGTTTTTGTGTTTCACAATTATCACCACTAATTTTTAAACTTTATCAGCTGATCCATCACCAAAATTTTGAAACTCGGGATATTTTTATGGCAAGATTCTATAACAAACCATAAACTCTTAAAATTTATGAAGGTTATCGAATCATATCAAGGTACAGTCCAACAATATTGCGATATAATTTAGTCATTGATAGGTTTCCAGTTTCGAAACAAATGAAAGGACAAACATATATAAATAAGACTCTAAATCGGAGATAACCAAACAATACACCAATATCAGCAACAAAACTCTCGGCTAAAAGAATAAAACAAAGAATTTTGTATTCTATCGCATGCTAAATTTCAAGAAATCAGGTTGATGTTGCATTTTTTTAATGAATGTACACTGCAAAAATAAATAACCGTTCCAAAAAAATTTGGAATATAAAATGGGATGAAACTTATTTATTTTCTATAAATTGTTTTAATGAATAATAAAATAATAACAATATCATGCACAAATTTCGTTCTGTGTAATAAGAGAAATATTTCAATTAATTGAGCATAAGACACATTCAGATTGTTTGTTTTTCTATCCCCCTCTTTTGGGATATCTCTGCTCTAAATACATGTGGCTTGATTTTACAAAACGGTTAGCTCGGTAAAGGATAAAAATGCCTGCTGCTGGAAAGCAGCAGAAATAGAAAACGGAAGTTTAAATCATAAACAAATCTATGAGGAAACGTTTGTCAAAATTTTTATGTTGCCAAAGCTGGAGGAAATTCTTTGATATTTTTAGGACACAAATGCTGACGAAATTCATAAAACAAACCTTTCATGACATTATTTTAGACTGAGGTCTCTATATACCAAAATAAGCAACAAAAGTATTTACAAAAAAAATATCTGAACCGAACACAATATATTCACTTATTTTCAACCGATTTGACTCACGTCAATGAGTCAAAAATGCTTTGTTGTGGTTATTAAGCAATAACAAGTTTTCCTCTTAAAAAAAGAAGCTGCAAATCTCTTATAGAAAAGTAGAAGTTATCCAAATTAAATGCAGGGATTAACTTACTCGAAATTATTGAATTTAATGTATGTTAAAATCTCTCCATTTCCTTAATAACACCATTTAAGTGAAACCCCCTTTTAAAATTACTATTAAGTGCTCAACAATTTCAAGTATATAAACAAATTTTCATAAAATCAACCTAAAGAAATAATTACAATTTATCATTCGACCACCATTTTGAACTTGAATGATTAGATCACTTGTAACAAAAACTGATGAAAATTTAATAATAAAAAAACTAAAACTTCATGTAAATAAAATATAATTTATAAATTAACACTTTAATTAGATACAATAAATTTAAGTACACACTTGAATTTTGTTGAAAATTTCAAAGAACTTTAAAAATGGATAACAGATATTTCAATAAGAGAGAGTTCCCTCTGGAACTCTTAGGAATTATAAACAAAATGAAATTTTCTAAATAAATTATGTTTTACAAAAAACAATTAATTTTATTTTTATTTTTTGATGTGGTTTTATTTTAAAACGACCGCCGTTATTTTAGGAACATAAATCTTTTCTGAAAACATTTCTAGGTTATAGAGAATTTGATTGACAAAATAATATGTCAGCCCATTTCCGTTTGGTTGTTCTAATTAAAGAGTATTTAAATAGTTTATTTTGCTTTGATTTTATTTCAAAAGTACCCTACGTAAACAATAACAATATATTAGGAAGTAAGGAATTGAGTAGTCCCTCGTTACCAAGGGAAATATAACAATTTTGGAAACTATTAATATTGAGGTTTTTTTATTTTTTGATATTCAATTGAAGATCAAAAACAACATTGATATTTTTAATTTGATCATTATTTATGGACACGTAGACCAGTCTTCAAAAACCCTTCCTTAAGAGATTTGATTTAAAGAATGGTCCAGCTGTTATGTACGGCTAGTTTTTTTATCCAATCGCAATCCAACATTTCCCATAATTGACAAATTATGCGTTAAGATTATTGATATATTTGATGAAATCAATCTTGGCTCATCATGACTCTCACCATCATTGCTGCTCATTTTTAGTTATTCCAAACACTTTTTTGATCGGTTTTCTTTCTCATACCATTTGTTTGTTGTTCTCTCTATCTCAGATCTAGAATAATACAGTTTCGTATACATCGTTGTCTAAAACAACGCCCTCTATTTGTGCTTTTTTTTTTTTTAATTTTTCATTTTATTTATCCAGGAGTTGTGGTGATGGCACTAACCGACCAACCTCTTGAATTTCTTAATTGATGTCCTCCGTATTTATCGGTTTGGCCAATGGACAAAATATTTTGGTAGGGAATGAAGCAATTCCCAGTTTTTATATTCAAAGAATCACGTTTGGAAACTTGTTTTGTAGACTTCAACCTCTAAACCACGTCGTCTTCACCAATTCTTTTTTCTCTCTTAAGATTTTATGGTTATCTGCCCTTGATGTATATGTATTGGATTCAGCTTGTCTGGTGTTAAATTTATCTTCAAGATATCACAACCACTTTTATATAAACTTTTGATCCCGAAGTTTTGAATATATTTCCTTCGTTGGCCATTATAATAAAGTATTCCTATTACCAGTTAGGATTTGAATATTTTTGAAATTTGAATATTTTCAAGCCTTCCTTGATATTATCTCCCTGGACCAAGTCATCAGAACAGTAATCATATCACTATAACTTCTTTAGTATGATTCGAATTCCAGCTTTTTTTCTCTCGAATCAGTTTCACTTTAAAGCTTTAATTTCTTAAATGATTTTTATAGGATTTTTATTCGAATCAGTTTCACTTTAAATCTTTAATTTCTTAAATGATTTTTAAAGGATTAAAATTTATCTTGAAAATGTTAAATTGCTTTAACTCAAGCTTCGTTTTCTTCACATGGACCAGTTTTTCTTCAAGATTAATAAGAAACTTGATGAGGGATCCTAATAATGATTATTTTTCCCGGTTAATATTTGTTATTAAAGAATACAATTTTCTCATTTTCTTAATCAGTTTTTGTTGGATGAAATTAATTTTGAAAATGTTGAACGACTTTACGTTGGTTCCATTTTTTCCCTGACCGATCATTGCTTAATAATATCAAATACAATTCGATTCTTAAACCCATTTTCTATAGAGAAAATTTGGATTTTTGAAAAACAACTTTAACAACTTTAATACACATTTTTCGTCACTCAATTTGATCAAACATTCAAACGAACTAATATAAATTGGGAATAACAGATGACTGATTTTAAAAGAATGGAAATATATATAGCATCCAGAAGGTGCTACGAGATAATGTCTATGTTAAGAACTTTCGGTCTTACACTTTATGAAAATATATTTGCTTTAATGCTCAATTTATAGCTTCATGTGAAAGTAGCTCCCCTTTTCAATCGCTGTGAAGTATGCCTTCTTCGATTAGCAAAAATATCTCATTAATGTTTGAAATACATTGTTCATACAAGCATGATGTTCGTTCCTAAATCATTCATACCAATAGCAACTGTTGAGTGAGATGTTCCCCTCTTTCTGGTTCAACTTTAATTTCTGAGAACTATTCTTACTTTGGCATTCAACATGAATGCCTTACTAATTGGCATTGGTAATTGAATTGTAATGCGTTTAAAATTAAATCTTCTTTAATTGTTGTTACTGCTGCTGCTGCTACTGCTGCTGTTGCTATTTTGTTCTTCATATAGATTTTAAATTAATTTTTTTTCCTATTCCGATTTTTGAGAGCATGCATGTCTGCAGATGCAAATATTGCTTTATAGCTTATGGCCAGATTGTGCTCTCGTTTACACAAAAAAAAAGAGTAGAATTTTTGAATTGAATTTTGTTTTTATTTTTAAAGACTTCAATTAGCCAGGCAAAATATTTAAGATGCCTTTCTTTTTTTCATTCTTCTTCTTATTTTCTGCCTCAATGGTTGATTTATGCGAACATTAAATATGGCAAGACGAACAAAACATTTTTAGAGAATGAATAATAAAGAGCAAGAAATTCTGAAATTTCAAAAAAAAGAAAAGGAAGAAGAAGAAAAATTGTTACGAGTCTAAATGACGAATACAATTTGAAGGTCTTGTGCTTGATATTGCTCGCAATAAATTAGTAATATTATGGGATTTAGTAGCGCAAATCGTTAATAAATTAATGAACTTTATTATTTTAAATGAGTTCTGGAATAGAAGGGGTAGAGAGTGATAGAATATATTGTAATATATAATTCGGATCTTAATTTGGATTAAAATTTAATTATAATTTCGTGTTTGTTAAAGATCAAGTTTTAAGAAAATAAGAAAATTGTTCATGGGTCTTTAAGATCCAGAAAAGTAGATATATAGTCAAACTGCTTGCATTCACTATCTATCTTCATTGATAAAAATCTGAACCTGATAAATTTAAAGCTAAAGCGTAGATGGAATAACAGCTCAATTATCTCTCGTTTGGGGAGAGAACCACTGTAGGCTCAAATCCAAAAAATTCTAAATAGGATTTTTTGAAGATTGAGACACGAAATATTCCATATACTTTAATTTAAAGATATCTTTCTTAAATGTCTGTGCCCGATTTTTAATAAATATCTCGTAGTCTCTATATGAGAGCTATGGAAATTTATGGGCCGACTTTCATAGAATTCGGAACTGTAATTTATGCCTGCTGTAGAATAGTTTTGAATAATTTTTTTTGGGTTGAATAATTCTAAAGTGTTTTTTTGTTGTGGGCTAAATATAGTCAAATATCGGCCGGACCTCGAACAATTTGGAACATACACCACTGCCGTAAAACCCAATTATACAAAATATTATAATGATACTATCACTATTATGAGATGTTTGTAACTTAAAGTGGTTTTAATTTAAGAGTCTCATATAAAATTAGACTCTTAAATGAAATGAGTAATAATGGACCGACCATTTTTAAATTTATCATTTTGACTTGAGATAATAAACAATTTATTTTTGTTAGAAATATTTTAATTTACCTAACTGTTTTAAGCTTGTCCCATTCCTGATGAAGTTAATGTGAAATTATGGACCGAACATTACCAATTTCAATTTACACTTTGGATGTCAAATTTGGATCTGTTCGTCGTCATAAAAAATAAAAATTAATACGGAAAAATAAATAATAACTAAAAATAAATACTTTCAAATGGAAATAGTGTTTCGCAAACAGGTCAAAATAGGTTCAAAATTATATATCAGTTGAAAGAGTTCGCTTAAAGCTTGTTAAGCTATATTTTGGTAATAAAGTTTGCTTAACTCCTTTAGACCCTCAAAAGTTCTATGCAATCAAACATCAGATTTTACTTAAATGTAGGACTGAAGAAAATATCTATAATACAGTAATGCCAAGAGCTATAATGACTTATAAGCCCACTTCCAGAAGACAAAATTTCTACCAAAATATTGGAAAAAATATCGGTTCATTATCGTCAACAGTTTTCAAGTAACGATATTTTTTCTAGTTAAATTACAGAATGAAAGTCTTGAATACCATACCACGCCCATAATTACAAATATTTCGATTAAGCTTAATTTCGATATATTTCAAAGGAAATTAAATTCTGAAAATTTTGAAATGGATGTCGAAAAAATTAATTTTGTAAAATTTATTAATTAATTTCAGAACTGTTTTATTGGCAAACTTTTTTAGCTTCCCGGTCAAAAATTGTATATAGTTTTTGATAAGCTAATTGTTATGTTAAATTTTATATAGTTTTAGTAAAGAAGTGCTGAGTTATATAAGTTCCTATAGGACCAAGCTGGGGAGGCCTAAATTAACATTAAAAACGTTTAGCTAAATTATATTTTTTTAAATTTTAAGTTCCGGGACTTACAATTTTTACATGGTGATAATATAGAAAGTTAAATCGAAAACCCCGAAATTTAACAAAAACACTTTAAACAACTACAAAGATATATCAACTGAAAACTGCTGCAATTTGTCTCTACAGGGCCTTCATGTAGCAAACTAGGGTGGCTTAAGTTAGGAGATCCCTGACATTAAAAAACTGTAGACAAAACATATTTTTTTTAATTTCAATTTTAAGTTCCGACACCGATAATTTTTACATTTTTAAATCGAAACCCTGAAATTAACAACAACACTCTAAACAACTTCAAAGATATATCAACGAAAAACTGTTGCAATGAAAGCTTAAATGTTACTAACACTTTCATGTTTTATGATTTAGTTACCCAAACCGTTTTTTCGGAAATTCTATAATTTATTTTTGTATTTTTTTTAATTTCTTTACAGAATGCGAAAAATGCAAAATAAGCACAAAAAGACTAAACCTCAACAAGTTTTGCAAAAGAGATTACGGTAAGTTCAAAAAGTAACCTTAAGGCCCCGACACATTAATCTTATAATAAGTTATTTTATAATATTTAGCAATAATGGCCAAAGTGATTGGACGGGAACAGAGTACAGAGGTAACGAGCAGCGAACAATATACCAAAGAAAATCAACAAATGAACGACGCCGACAGCGGGGAAATGGACGAACAAATGGCCACAGTGAAATTCGATATACAGATACAAGCAATATTCAAACGAACACCCCTAGAATACGCAACTACGAATACAATCCTAAGACGAGGTCCTATGACCTGGATCATACCAGTGAAGAATTTAGAGTGTAGATGTCCCAAAATTAAAATGAATAAGTAAGTGATGCATTCCGATTTAAAGAAAAGAAAATAAAGGAAAAGAAGAAAATAAAATTCATTTTTCTTTTGAACCATTTTTAGATCTTATTTAATTTTGGGCAAAGATTCTGAAGCCCCTCCCGGTTATTTGGGTATTGGTCCTCGTTCTATTGTTATTGAGTGGAAAGATGAATGGTATCGGCGCATGAAACGTTTTCAGCGCAGAGCGCGTACATGCGAATAAATTAGTTCTTTCTTTTTTAATTTTTAAATGTTTTAATTTTAATTTTTAATTTCTTTCTTTTTTCTAATTTTAATTATTATTTTTTAGTTTTTTAACATTTAATCATTATTAAGCAATTATAAGAATATTTAATATATATATTAACTTTAAGCAGTAAAACTTTTTAAGAAAAAAAAACAAAAACAACAATATTTTAAGAAAATAACAAGTTTTAATTGTGTATAAAAAAATTTAATAAATTTTTAGTTTTTTTAATTAACAAACAAAATAGATTTTATGCAAAATTAATTAAAAATATTTAAAAAAATTAACAGTAAAAGAAAATTTTACATTTCTGCTAAAAAAAAGTTTTAAAAATATAACAGAAATAGCACGTGGCTGAATGGCTGAATATTTTTACAAATAATTCTGAAAATTAAGCAGCAACACTGAGTGACATTTTTCAAGAATTTTGGATCAAAACTTAAGCAGAAATGTGAAATTTTAGTGTTCATAATTATATTATATTTTCTAAGAAACTTAACCTCACTTAACCTCAAATTTATTCAGAATTTCAAAACTGGTGTATTCAAAAACCGAAACCGGAAACCGGTTAACCAAATTTTTGCATTTCAGCAAAACGACCGGTTTCGAATAAATTCTATTTTCGAGTTATTCGACATGCCGGTTTTTTCAGTCGGTTAATCGGTTTTAAATGGAAGTCACTTTTATCTTCATTTTTGTATATTCCACCATAACTGAGTAAAATATATATAAAATTTTTCATTTCGTGTTTTACACGAGCAAAATATTGTATGCATTCTTAGACATCATATTCTGAATCGAGTTTGTTTTGTCCGTCACGACATAATCACGTCATATAAAAGATTTTTTATTCAGCAATATACATTTTTTGGTAAAGAGCTATAGACCTATAGTTTAGACATATTCAGAAATTAAAGAAAAAACAATGGATTGAAATAAAACCAGGGTATCTCGACGCATTTTTTTAAATACGATACTGAAAACACTAAAAAAATACGTTTATGTCCCACTCATTATACAGATGAATGGTTATTTTGATATGGAACCATTGTTTTTACTGCATTTAAAGGTGATTACACGATATAGGTTTTTATTGAGTTTTATTGAATTTTTATTGAATAATTAAATAATATTTTTTTGTAAAATTATAATTATCAAATAACGGGTTTTTGGTTGATTATTATAACCGATTTTTTAACATGAAACCATATTCGAAACCGGCTATTTTTCGAATAACTCGAAAACCGGAAAATATCAACTTTTTTTAATACACTATTCAAAACCCATAATTTGTTCTATTGTGGTCAAAAATTCTGTAAATGATTGGGTTTACTAGATATTTGGACTTTCTTAGTTAATCAAAAATTTGTTTGTTTGAACTAAAAATATTATATATTTTCTCCGGAATGGACCAAATTTAATTTGAATCATTTTCAATAAAACAAAGATATCAAATATTGACGTTCGGAAACTAAAACTTTTTTCTAATACGATTCTGATAATTATTTGAAATGTTATTCGTTTAGTTTTCATTTAAAATCTCTGTGAAGTTTATTGGAATCAAATATCTGAAATTCAGAATCTATAGCATTTCTCTAATGAACAGATACAAAGTAATAAGACATATAAAAACTTTAATTGATTGTTAAATTTTATTCAAGTCGGTTTAGTTTTCATTGAAAATTTCTGTGAATTATTTTTGGTCAAAATTTTTGTAATCAAGATATTCAAGTCCATAACTAGTTTTTGAACGGAACCTGTATGACTGCTTTAAAATAAAACGGCTGGAACAATAAGAATCTGGCAGTAAACTCAACAATGAAAACAACAACAGGCATAGGGAAATAATACTGCCACAATTCACCATTTGAGGGGAGTATCTCAAATCCAATTTACAAAATAATAAAAACAAATTCAATGTGAAGATTTTAACTATTCTGAATGATTTCATTAATATATCTCAAAAGGGTCTTAAGTGTAAATTTGAAATGAATTTTTCATCCACAAGAAACGATAAGAATCGATCGCTAAAGTAATACTTTTAAAGGTCTATTTTCTTTAAATAAGTTCAAAAACTAAATAGAATGAACCCATAACTGAAATATTGTATTTTTTACTGACTTCAAACATCAAATTTTAATCTCAATTGAGAGGAGCATCACAACTCCAATATTCAAAAATATTAACGAGTTCAATATGAAGATTTTTAGAATTCTGAAATTATTTTGGAATTGTATCCATATTCCTCTTTGAAGCACAAGACGTGATTAGAACCTATTCCTAAGCAAAATATTTTTGAAGCTCTATTTTTATTAGATAAGTCCCAGAACTGAAAGGAATCGAGCAAAAACTTTTATTTTTAAGACGTTTAAAGGACCTTGCTTTTGAATTATTACTCTAATAGGTTTCTGCAAACTTTTTACCTGTCCTATGGATCCATAGATCGTTTAGTCAAGATCCATTTAAAAAAGGTTATTTTTTTAGATTTATTTCAGAACTAAGCGAAATCGTGAACGATTTTTGATATTTTTGAACCATTTAAAAACAGGTCATCTCTGAAGACATTTTTTAAAATAGGCCCACTCTCCCATAAAATGTATATCCCGGAAGATATCTCACATATAACACTTTCAAATAAAGTGTTTTAAAGATCGAAGCGAAATACATTATTTTCTTATTTAAAATCGGTGTTAAAAATTAAATTAATTTTATAACTGTCATATTGTCAGATTTTTCCTGATCCACATTTTTATATAACCTGTAATGGGTTATAGGGTCTCCATGTACCAAGCTAGAGGGGCTCAAAATAAGGATATATCCTGAAAGAGCGATTTCATATTGAGTGTTAGTATTTTTTATTTGTCTTTCAAGTTATATACTCAGGAAGACAAGAATTTGTCGAATGGGATTGAAGTGACCTCGTAAAGGGTGCAGAAAAGTTCCTAAGTTTCATAAAAGTATTTTCTAAATGCGATTTATTTTAAATTAAAAACTGGACTACTATATAAAATTCTGTTATAGTCATACGTAGACCCTATTTTTCAAAATGAACCAACTTTTGAAAGAATATGTTATTTGATTATACAGTTATACTAAGTTTTAATAAATATATAAAACAGATTTTATATATTTTAACACATATTTTTCTATATATTTTCAAATATTATAAGAGGCAAATATTCCCGAAAATTTTAATTCGTCTGACGATTACTTTAGAATTTATAAATACAGCGAAGAGGATGTGTAATTATTAGAAAATGTGCTATAATTATGCTCATTACTTTTATTACTTTATAAAAAATATTTAACAAACAAAAAACATAATTAATATACTAACTGCATTTATTTATTAAAAATTATCTAAATAATTATATAATAACAATTTGTAAATTTGATTTAATTTTAATTAATTTTTGTTTTTATTAAAAAAATCAGCACCAATTTTTGTAAATAATTAAAAGAATTTTTAAATAAAATTAATTAAAGAAATTCAAAATTCGAAAACCAAAATCAAAATTAATATTAACTGCGGATGTGAAATGGAAAAGGATCGCAAAAATGAGATTTGATGTTGAAACCGCCACCAGTGATGATAGAGAATATATTAAGTTTGTCATTCTGTGTGTAACGCCAATAGGGAGTTATGTAAGGCCCCAGAAAATACATACATTCAGGCATTTTACCAAAAATCCTTATACCTGTTCGAAACGTTCTCACTGTCACCTTAATAGTCCGAATTCAATTAAATTTGTCCTGATTGTTTGTTATTGTCCGAAGCAAGTTGATATTTAAAACCAGCAAATTCGGCCAAGAAACAAAAGAAAGAAAGGAAATTTTAACCGATATCTCGAAATTCAAACAAAAAAATGTTTGTTAATTTTACAACAGCTAAATAAAATTAACCTATAATTTATAGCTGGGGTTCATCCCTTTACAAGAATCCACAATATCTCATAACTAGATAAAAAAGATATAGTCAATATTATGTCAACTTTTATAGCTCCCAATATAAGAATATATTAAATTTCGCTTTATATCTACATAGAAAAAAAAACACGAAGCAAAATTAACGTTGAACATAGTTGATTTAAAATTGAATAGATTTTTTCATTTCGTTTAAATAAAAAGTTTTCATGTTTGCGATGAAATGATATTTTTCATATTAGAATCTTTCGATATTAATATATATAAAATTATACAATTTTTTTAAATTAATTTTAAATAGTAGAAATTCAAGAATATTCTCACAAAACTGTATTTACTGTGAAACAATGTTAAATTAACATTTTTTATCGATGAAGCAAAATCATAACTGAAAAAAGTGAAATTATTTCTATTTCAATTGATTTGACATTGATTTTTTTCTGTGTGTAAAACAGTTAGTTCTTATATGTGTGTATGCTTGTAACATGTGTTAGTGTATGTGTCTTTTATAATATTGTTAAAACTTCATACATATATACATGTGTTGGAAGGTATTTTAGACAACATCACACTCTTAATTGCTTAATGAGATATAAAATTTTAAAGGGTCTTGTTTTCTTATCAGAACAGAATATTGAAATAAATTGTAGTGTGAATACTTTAGTAACTCTGTGTCTATAGATAACTAAAGATAAAACTTATCATAAGAATTTATGATAAAATTTTTAAACCATTTAATTTGAAACGATTTATAATGGAATCAAACTTTTGTATTGAGTAGTACAAATGTGAAAGGAAGCTTTATAGAACCATTCTGAGCCATTATTTATTGAAACTATGGCAAGGACTCTTCTCTCTCTCTCTCTCTCTATCTCTCTCTCTCTTTCATTACATGTAAATGTGTTACAAAGAAAATGTTGCAAATAGATTTTATTTTTCTGACAGTTGAGTTCGCTTTTGAAAAGGTTGATCCTCTATGGTTTAAGTACCAAATATTGTTCAAACGTCTTAGAAAATTGGTGCTGATTACCCGATATTCGGCTTAGCCGTCTATAAATTCTTGTTCTACCGAATATTAATCAAAATAGTTTTTAGTTCTTGTTCCACATCAATATAAAATAATACGATGATTTCCTATAAATTAATAAAAAAAGATAACTCTCCACAATATAAATAACAATATAACATTTATAAAAATAAACAAAAAATACAATAAATATTGACGATGTATTAATAACCAAAACTTGTTTTAAATATTTCTTTAATTTTCAAATTAAAGTAAATTTATTTAAAAAAAATCATGTATTAAACAAACGAACTTAACAGTTATAAGTTAAAACAAGCAAAAAATAATAATTAATAATTCCTACTAAAGTAGCAATTAATAAGCAAAAAAACTGTGTTAAAAAATCACTTAAATCTTAACCCGCCTAATTAAAAAAACGTAATAACTCCCAAAATATTAATAAATTTAATTAAAAACAAGTATAAATCTTATAGACGGTCAAGACCGACTATGTTATACTCTACAACACACTATGTTGATTATAAGTTGTAGTTACGAAAAAGTAATGAACGACCCTCGTATAATTTTATTTTTTGTTTCTTATTCTTAAGAGTGCAGTACATAATTGTGAAACTATGATTTGTGTGAGGTTAAATGGCAGCTATAAGAAATTATGGACCGACCCTCGTATAATTTTAAACATTGATTTTAGCTTATATTTATCTTAATTTGAACAATTATTATTACAATATTAACGTTTATGAGAGATTTATGGCCCTCAAAATGATATTTGGAAAGGGACTTGTATGGGACCCATGATTTTGTCATCGATTTAGAATATCATAAAACTTATGTCTGCTAATATTCGTTAAAACCGCTTTATATTTATGAACTTTATATGCTTAAACCCTCCTTTCGAAAGGATATTTGTATATAAGATACCTGAAATATTTGACCGTACAGGGTTTTATAATTTTTGCTGCATAAAATGATCAAATTTTATTTAAATCAAGATGACTTAAATTCCAAAAAACTTGAAAAAGTCATATGTTGGAATTTTGAGGTTGTCTCAGATATTGATCTATAACTTTTGTTTTTTAAATGGACTGGTTTTAGTGGTTTTACGAGATTTGCGTAGGACAATAGTAATATTTTTTGCAAAATTTCATTGACCTTAGACCGTTAATATTTGACCTAACATAGCTAATTTCAATAGGCTTCGTCTCTGGGTCAAAATAATAATATTTGTGTAAGATATCTCAAAAAATTGTTACCCATAGAAAGTTCGCAACGTTTACCTGGACAACCAGCTAGACGAACAGACAGAAGGATAAACGGACATTGTTAAATTCACACAGAAATTGATTCCGAGTCGAACGTTATATTAAAAGGTGGATGTAACACCACTTTTTCTTTATGTTACAAACATCAGGACAAACGTATAATACCCCAATTACCCAACGGTGTTGTAGGGTATAATAAAAAACAGATCATAAAATCAAAACCTTCAATAAACCAAAATGCAATAAATTAATTAAAGAATAAAAAAACAATTAAATTTTAATTATTATTTTAAACAACATTTTTCTGTTAATTAATTTAAATAATAATTAAAAAATAATAATTTAAACAATTAATTAAAAATAAGTATTAATTTATGTAAAATAAAAACTCAAATTATACAAAGAATATTTTATTTAATTTTTTTTAATTTTAATTTTAATATTTAAAAAAAAATACTAAAACTCATTTTTTTCAATACTGTATTTTATATATAAAAAATATATATTTCTATATATAAAAATAATCTTCTTAAGTCTGATAATTAATTCGTCTTTTGTGTAATAAATTTATTGTAGTTTTTTAATATAAAATTTTATTGAAAAAAACATTTTCGAAAAAAAATCTAAAATATTTCATTATTTTACTTTTTATGAAAAAAAAAAAATTAAACAAAAAAAAAAAACAAAATTTAATTTTAAACAAAAGAATTGAAAAAAATGAAGAATGAAAATGCACTGAAAAAAACAAACAATTTTGAATGTCCCATTTATTGAATACTTTAAATATCGATTTAATTAAATGTCAATTGGAGAATTAAAACATAAAAAAATTATTAAAATAAAAAGAAAATTTATCATAATAAAACAAAAAAATATTATTATTAATTAATAAAATAATAAAAAGAAACTAATATTGTACAGTTAAATAAAAAAACATGTTTTATTTCGAACTAACAGACCCGGTCAACTTTGTTTTGCGAAAAAAAATGTTGCATTGTCCAGTAAAACAGTTCCTTTGAAAAGTTGTCGTGACCACATAGTGCTTTAAATATTCGTTCAATATTTGCTTTGTCTGGGTGAGACCCCTCCCCTTGGTCTTATCCGTCCTACATTTTGTCTAGTAAAACAGTTCCTTGAGTTGTCGGGAACAAATTTGAGAACTCTCACTCTTATAGTTCTTCAGATACTCCCACTGATCATTTTGGAATTTTTTATAGCTTTCGCTTTGCTTTCGGATATCTTGGGATCATTCTGTGAAAATTTCATTAAATTTGGCCAGTTGTTTTAGAGTCTATACGTTACAAACAACTGGGACGCACACACATACAGACAAAAAATTATGTAAAATAAAAATAGAAATTATTTAATATTTTTCAATTTTGATTTTGCTTCATAGATAAACAATGTTAATTTAACATTGTTTGACAGTAAATTTACTTTTAAATTTAATTTTTAATTTTACTTTTAAATTTTAAAAACTTTTTGTTGTATAAATTTATATATAAATAACGAAAGATTTTAATACGCATAACATTATTTCACCACTAAATGGAAAAAAAATATATTCAATTTCAAATCAACTCTGTTCAACGTTGATTTTGCTTCGTGTCTTTTTCTGTGTGCAGTGTTTCAAATGAAAAATAAATTGGAAATAGATCTTTTACTACCGAACGGCTAGATTTCGATAAAATTTCACATGGTGATAGCAGAAGTGTAGGCGGCTTTAGGTTTTGAGTTTGGACTTTCTGTTCGCAGGGCTCCAAAATTGTTCAGCTCAGATCATAAAAATATTTAAAACGATCCAAATTCCTTACACCTTTTTAAAGGTTTTTATATGAGTGAAGACCTATAAAAAGGTTGCTAGTGAAGACCTATAAAAACGCTTGTCGTATAGGTAGGCTATCTCTTATTGTTTAAGGGAGATATAAAGTTTCAAAAATTAAAAATTATACTTTTTGATTGATTTTGGCGAAGTTTTTATGCTAAAGGGGGTCCAAATTTTATGCGTTTCAGTTTCATAATAAAAATGGTTTCTTTATATTGTGTTGACATTGTATGAGGGCTAACGCTCTCCCTCATATTATCTGTCTTACATTTTGTCCCATAAATGAACAAGGTGAAATTTTATTAACGGCAGGAATTAAAAAATAATAAGATCTGATAATTAGTAATAAAACTATATCGGAAGACTTAGGGAATATAATTTGAAAGCCCACAGACCATGAAAAGTCCCCCTCTTAACATATTGAAAAGACGGTTTCTGGAGACCGATGAGTTCAAAATATTTTTAATTTGTAAAGAGGACTCTTATCAAGGAATACAATCAAAAATTAACAACAAAAACTTTCAAACACAACGGTTCTAGTGTTATGGTATGGAGATGCTTTTCCTACTTTGGTGTTGGACCCATTTACCGTATTTAAACTATTCTGCATGTGTCAGAATATGTGAAAATTAAACAAAGTAATGCTACCACATGCATCAGAAGAAAAGCCTTTTATTTGGACCATGCAATAAGACAAAGACCCGATACACACCAGCAAAATAGCTAAGAAGTGGTTCCAGAATAATGAAGTCACTGTAATGAAATGGTCTGCTCAGTATCCCAATATAAATCCAAGCAATAATTTGTGTACAAACGTATGAAAGAAGGGTTCAGTAATTAAACCGATCAATAATAACAAACTTTACACCACTTTAGAGCAGCCATGGAACTCTTTTTTTTCCTGGAAAGCTGTCAGAATGTGATAAATTCAATGGGAAGGCGATATTCGGCTGTTACTGCCAACAAAAGAAATTCTACAAAATGCTACGAATAAATAGTAAAATCAATTCGATATTCGATTCAAATGCCTTTTATGACTTAGTAAAGAAGACGTATTTATATGGTGCTATTATTTTGACCGCAGCTGTATTACAAAAATAAAAAGTTCTTCCTTAATTTGGTTTCTGTTTTTTTTTTTTTTCTCACTTTTAATTCAATTTATCTCATATGAATTTACGCCAACAAATTTCAATTTGGCTTTTAATTCAATTAAAATTTTTATTAAACAATTCATTATTCGTGTGCATAAATTAATTAATTTAAATCAGATTTTTGACAATTAAAATATGTTAATGTGACAAAAAGGACATGAAATAAAAATTTATTGAAGTAATACATAAAATGGCAATCAAGGATGGCAATGGCTACCATGGACAGGACATTTCATGCAAATTATTGTTGAAATCATTTTTTTTTTTTTTTGTTTTTTGGTCATGTTGAGCGAGGAACCAGTGTCGGTTGACTATTTCATGGAATTTCATGTTTTTCGATAAAATTGTGTTAATTTGGTAAATACAAAATATTTATGTTAAAAACTCAGTTGTACGTTATGGAACGCATTTCTTCCTCCTTCAATAATGTTGGTATGAATGTCAATAACTGAACATTCCAATTGAAAACTTTTGTAAACCAAACATTTTTAAATGGGACAACAAGGAGAGACATCTCGTTTCTCTGGACTATTATTATATTAAATATATTTTGTGTTCATATGTATACAGCTGCGGTCATAATAATAGCATCATATACCTGCCTCTTCTTTAATAAGTCATAAAAACCATTTGACTAACAAAGTTGTTCCTTCAAAAATATTTCCATTCCATTATCTTTCTTTAAATTAATTTGTTCCAGAATTGATAAAAAATAGCACCACCCGGCTTCAACTATAACAAAAGACCAAAAATTAATAACTGTTGCTTAATTTTTTTGTTGTAATTTATCAAATTGATTTTACTGTTTATTCTTAGCATTTTGTAGAATTTCCTTTGTTTGGAACAGCCGAGCATCACCTTCCCATTGAATTTACCACATTCTGACAGCTTTCCAGGATAAAAGAGTTTGCTATTTTTGATCGGTTTGATTACTGAACCCTTCTTTTATACGTTTGTACACAAATTATTGATTGGATTTATATCGGGAGACTGGGCAGACCATTTCATTACAGTGACTTCACTTTTTAGCTATTTTGCTGGTATGTTTCGGGTTGTTTTGTTGTTTCATGACCCAAATCAGATTCCATACATTTTGACTAATACAGAATAGTTTTAATACTTTTATGGGGTCCAACACCAAATTAGGAAAATCACCTCCATACCATAATACTAAAAGCGTGTTGTTTGGAACTTTTTGTAGTTAATTTTTGATTATATTCCTTGCTAGAAGGTATTTAAGACTCATCAGTCCACATAATACTTCTCTCCTTTTTCAATATGCTAAACCAAATAAGTTTTAGCAAACTTTAATGCGGAGCAGAGCGGGACTAAGACTTATGATACAGTTTCAGAGCTTTTTAACAGATTTAATTACCTCACCCCGCAGGTGAGGTAAATGTCACCTTCACTATTTGTCGTAATATATGATGAATCGTTAAAGGTAACGCCATATTTTCCGCCCATTACTACCAGTTTCAATTTGTAGGTTATGGCATTTCTAATCATTTTATTTCATTGTTCAATAAAATGTCTAATTTCGCCATAAGTTTGTTCTTCAGAACCACACTTTTTGGAGTACAACGTTTAGACCAACACATTAATTAAATTTTCATGAAAACTTTTCTTAAAAATGTTGTCAATTATAAATTTCAGAAGCAGCTATACACTCTTTTACAGTAAATGTTATAACAATTGTTTGGACTGTTAATGCTTTTTTCCAAGTCTAATAGAAATGGTGCTATTATTTTGAGAGGTCCCAATCTAATATTTTGTTTTTATAATCAAATTTATTGAAATAATCGTGTTAATTTAATTCATTTTCTCCGAAAATATACTTTGAATCACGGACCTACAACCTTGTAGATTAAAATAGTCATAAACAAAAATCAGCAACGAAGATCTGATATGTGAGTGGTGCTATTATTATGACCGCAGCTGTAAATGAATTTTGTAGGTTGTCATGACAGGCAACGAGATATCGTTTACAACAACAAATAAAATGCATTTTTATTATTACGATTATTATTACAACAAAAATCGTGTACAGGTGCAATTGATGCTGTATCATGGTTTTAAATGTTGTTGCATTCATATGATTCCGAACATTACCGACATATCAAAAATATTTATTATATTGAATGATAATAACCAGCAACAAAAAGGAGAATGTAGTGATGCGGACACACAGCAACAACCAGAACAGTGTCAAAATATGTGAAGGTTTTTGCAAACGGAAATCCACAGTTCAGTTTTACACGAGAGAGAGAGAGAGAGAGAGCAAAGGAGAGAGATAGATATTATGTTTAAGGAAATACAAAATCAATGTTGGTCATTTTGGTAAAAGGTCACAGAAAATTAAAATATAATCAACAACATCCTTTAGACTAAAGAATGCTTGTAGCATTGTACTGGATGTCAATAGTTATCGGGATGTTTACCAACATCAAACAGATCACTAGATCTTTAGCAGATGTTTATACTACGTCAATGCACACAGTAGCTGTTTCGGAAATGATATTGCAGATGGTTTAGCCAGACATACAGCATCGCTTATGGCATACTGCATCGATCGACTGGTTGAAATTTCTCTGACATGCTATAGGAGGTGCATGAGGATAAGCTAATCGGTATAGCGCGGGCGAAATAGTTAACTGAGTGAAATTGTTGCATTTTCCACGTTATCTGGCCTACGTACGATATTCGGAAAACCTGGCAGTTGTTTGCTTTCAATAGCAGGTATATTAGACTTCTGGTGTCTATTTTAACTGCACACTGTGTTTTGGTAGCCCATGCAGGGAGGATGGGTCTAGTCCATTATGGTTTTTTGCAGTTGTAATGACAATCTAAAGAAACAGACGTTGACGGCTCAAAGAGAACTAAGAACCTTTACTCTTGAGCAACAAAATTAAGTTGTCCCATTGCGCAATATAAGTCTCTCTGTGTAACCGAATTTATGTTTCTACTATGAATTAAGTGAAATTCCTTGGTTTAATTTTTATATTGTCTTAAATATCGGAGTATATTTGAGTTTTCCAACTATTAGTCGAACTTTACAAACTTTTATAGCCTTCACCACTCGTGCTGGTGGAGGCTATAAAAACTAATTTCGAACTTTATGAAATCGTTATATATATAACATAATCAGAAGTGTCTTGGACCATATTTAAAAAAAAGCCTTTACTTGATATATAATTTCGTGCTGGAAATTTTGTGTGGAGGATACAGAATTTCCTATAACTTAAAAGGGAAATTTTGAGTACAGTTTTGTACAAAAATTTTAGCCCAGACATACACTAAACTGTGTAATGTAATAAAATACAAGAGATATTGCCAGATTCAAAAATTACTACAGCGAGGACACAATACCATCAATAGCAAGTCAAGAAGTTAAAATTCTCATATTTAAATATAACAATATTTTTGTCTTTTAACTTCAAAAATATAAATTGAAACACCCTGTCTCTATAAAATACCAAATTGGTTGGCAACTCTTGAAATATTCTCAATTGACTCAGAAGACTACAGCGGCAAGCATTATTAGATGACGTATTGGATCCGACGATAGTGAAAAATATTATTAATAATTATCAATCATTAGCCGATGGATGTTAAAGTTAAGTAAATTCTAGAATTTAATTGTGCATAAAGTGAGAAGTTCGATATTTCCAAAAGTTTGATTCGATATTTTTAAATGATAATCGATTTTCTCCATCGATCTTACATAGATATATTATTGTATCATCTGCAACAATATTCAAATAAATCAATATTTTTCTAATTCTTTCACAATTAGAAAAAAATTTTTAGTCCAAAAGGAAACACTTGAATTTATAGTGAAAAAGTTACCATCTTTAAAAGAAAAATCGGGAAAAAATGTAAATTTACTCTAATTTTTTTATTTAGAATTTTTACAAAACCCAGACAATATTCTAAAAGCTTTTTTGGACCCGAATAAAGACTACCAAGTTCAAAAAACTAAGAAAAATCCCTTCAAGAATTGTTCGAAATTTTACTTTTGCCTAAAATAGTGATTGGAAAACGTTTTCGATTATGGTTGAGTATCCACTGTTTGTGTTATGAAAAAAGACCGTTTTGCGATCAATTCTACACTGCCAACTTAATACTGAAGTCGATGCTTATTGGCCGATTAATTGAAGTATTAATTCTTATAATTTTCTATTTATCTGAATCATAAAATTTAAAAATTAGAAAAATTAACTTTTATTTTTTGCAACTTGTTAATTTTTTCTTTCGATTATTTTAGTCAATTAAAAAATCGATTACGGGGTAAAATTAATCTAACAGAATAGTCGAATTCAAAAAAGTTGATTGAATAATCGTAAGTCGATTATTATTTCTAGTTATCATTCACTAGTCTTATGTGTAGAGAGGGCTATTTGTATGTAAAATATTTTTTCAATCAAATCACGAATAAAATTTTGTAAATTTTTTTAAAAATCTTCCTTCTCCAAATCATTTGAAGAATTCCTCAAAAATGTCATTTTAAATTTCGTTTCAAAATATGCAATAGTTCAAAATTTACAAAATTATTTTCAAAAAAAAAAGCGTTTTGAACCACTGTCGTTAGCGGAAACTGAATGATCATTAAAGACACTATGACCCTCCGCTGTCCAACTCCAGGACATACTTGAAAAATATCAAAAAATCCATATTTGTAAAAAATATGCAATAATTCAAAAATAACCGAATTGTTTCCACTGACGTTAGTGGAAACTGAGTAAGGAACATTTGACAATGAGCTTCTGCTTGCATGGTATTCTTCAGGAATAGCCACTTCTATCAAGAAAATAAATTTCATGACTTCTATTTACAATTCTGCTACGGCTTACAACCGATTTTAAACATTCGTCCACAGATACTTGCAAACAAACGCCGTACCTATCAAAACAACTTAACACTGTACTCTGTACACAAGTCGTAATCAAAGTTGCCAGATAAATTTGGACGAAAATCGTCAATTTTGATGGAAAAAATGCTCAAATTTAATTTTCGAAATCGTAAAAAAAAGGTTTTGCATAATTATATAAGAATATAGTTGTTTTGCTAAGGAGGATTAAATTTAAACAATTCCAAGAAAAATTTTAAGAGTTTTAAAAAGCTTCAACCATGATTTGGAAAACAAAAATAATTTTTACGAAGTTTGTTCATTTCATAAAGTTTCTATACGATTTATAATCCTTAGCTTATTTAGGCATCTTTATAAAGATATTGAAGAGAACGAAATGACATAGTACAGTTCAAGAGGTCTTGTTTCAGGTTATTACTTCAGATTAATTAATATTGACACCGCATTGGAGTTATTTTCGCAAAATATTTTATTTTCACTAGTTGTATTCCAATTAAAAACGGTAAACGGTGATGCCTTATCTTTAACCAATACGTAAAACCGAGACGCAAAACTCTCGAAGGCGAGCAAATGAACTACATTCTGTCCTTTAAGAGATAACGACGATATCACGATAGGTATTTACTCAGAGCGACTCCTTGCCTTTGAAATACCCTTAGACAGCGATGTGTAAGTTGATTGTTATTGAATTGAGTTTATTAAAGGCAGACAGAAAATTTCAATTTAGTCCAAGTTTTGGTAATGGATTATACTAAAGTCTTGTATAAATATTAAATTTTTTAATGCTTGTGAAAAATCATCAAATTTGTGGCAAAAATCAACAAATCGTCAAAATGTCATTCTGGGCTCAATGACGAGATAAATCCTCAAATCTGGCAACACTGGTCGTAATAATTCATTTCTTTGTGTCGTGACGTTTTTTATTTGGATTTTTTCTTTCATCAATTAAAAAATTATAAAATTTCATTAAATTCATGCTAAAAAATTTAATAAACTCTTAAATAATAAAAAATTTACTAAAAATTTTCTTCAAAAATTGTGAAGAACTAAAAAATTCTGAATGAAATAAACAAGAAAAAGGAATTTGAAAAAAATTGAAAGTAAACAAAAATCCCGAAAAAGTAATTTTCATTGGCAAAGAGAGACAGAGTGGGTTGTGGACCATTTATTTGTGGGTTAGAGAAGGAAGCACAACAACAAAAAGAAACCCATACAAATATGGCTGGTTCAGCTTTAAGAAGACTTATGGCAGAATATAAACGTAATTGTATAATTTGATTTTTAATTCAAACAAAAAAATGTGTTAATGATTATTTCGTTCTTTTTTTGCGTAGAATTGACTTTGGACCCACCGGAAGGTATTGTAGCTGGTCCCGTCAGTGAAGATAATTTTTTCGAATGGGAAGCTTTAATAGCGTAAGTATTCTAATGCTTTAAACAACATTATTTTAATAAACAAATGTTATTTCCTTACAGAGGACCTGAAGGCACCTGTTTTGAGGGTGGGGTGTTTCCAGCTCGTCTTATTTTCCCGCCAGACTATCCCCTGAGTCCTCCTAAAATGAAATTTACTTGTGAAATGTTTCACCCGAATAGTGAGTTCTTTTGTCTTAATTTCTTTTTAATATTTCATGAATGATTGTGCAAATTGTAGTTTTTGCCGATGGTCGTGTTTGCATATCAATATTACATGCTCCTGGTGATGATCCCATGGGTTATGAATCATCGGCCGAACGTTGGAGTCCCGTACAAAGTGTAGAAAAAATATTACTCAGTGTTGTTTCCATGTTGGCTGGTGAGTTTAATTTTTATTATTTACTTAAAAATCAAATTTGTTTATGTATAAAATGTTGATAAGATTAATTACGATCTGTGCTAGATATTTTTGTTAAATGAGTAATAAATAAGAGAAAATTAAATATTTTGCGAATTAAAGATCTCTTCTGCATTAACGTATCCATCGAGGCTGTAAATGTTTAAGAATGACTCGAATTTGAAGACGACATGCGACATGAAGCAGGCATGATCAATTATGGATTAACTATCGTAGAATTTGATTTTATGATTTGAGCTTCTTTAAATTATATTAATTTAAAATCCATAAAATATTTATGACATTTGATGCTATTTTCAAAAGAGGGCGTTAAATAGATTCTTTTAGAAAGTGGGTCTGTATTTAAATTGATGTTATTCCCAACACTTTTTAGACAGGCAAAATCTATCTGTCCGATCATCAGTAACTACATGTACATCTTTAATTAAAGAAGTGCTTTAGCAAAGAATCAGTTTGGGTAATTTTTCGAAGCAAACGATGATTGTGGGTAAATATTTCCGAAGAATTTTTAGCCACTAAATAATTATGGTCTGAGTTGAAAATATTTTATAAATAAAAAGCCATACAGTGGGTACCAAAATTGTTTCTGTATAAGTTTGGACGATATTTTGAGACCTTGACCTTGCAGACTCCTTGAGAGTTTGTTGGGAAATCGGTATTTACTCAATTGTAAATACATTTTTTATTCATATTTTAAAAAATTATGAATACTTTCGGGGTTAATATAATGATCCATTACCTATAAAACTACAGATTCCAATATGTTGTAAACTTCCTTGAGTATAAATTATATCAAATGCTCGAATAAGTATCTTCACTTAAAATACCATTTTGTGATATTCAATTCTCTATTACAAACAAGAGCCTAATATCTTTCCACTACCCTTAGCTTTGGACAATTCTAAGGTTTTGCATTTCTTGGCAGAAATACCACCTTAATATTCTCGTACCATGTTTACCATGATGACAGGATACCATGTTAGTAGACATATCATGAAGTAAACTTTTCTTCAACATTCCCTCGAAAATCAGCAACATAAAATTGTTCACAAGGAAGATGCCAAAACATATTTTTCCTTTTCAATTATTATGCAGAAAGAAAAAAAACTTGACTTTAATTTTCGTGCTCTTTTATTTGACATCTAAATTTTTAGCAGAGTTCCTGTCAGGAACTTTTTGAGTATTGTATGCTTTAAAACCTTAATTAGCTTTAACTTTTCATAACAAATAGTCCGAGAGCAACTGGGCTGCTTTCCTACCGGATGCGGTGGGAGCTCTTTTGATAATATTTTTAATGTTTTTGTCTTCAGAAACATCATTTGGACCGATACTTCTACCTGAACTAGGTTTTCTATCAAAGGACAAGTTCTGGTTTAATAACATTGGCGGCGGACCTTTGAACGTTTGAGGAACTTTTTGAAGGACTAAATTGGGTTTTGTTGAAAATATTTAATAACTTTAGCACGCACTTTTTTCTGGTCACTAATTTTAATCAGTTTAAAAATATATTCATTGGTTTGACCTTAAACATAATAACTGACATGTTTTTCAAAGATTACTTGATAAAAATCTCAGTTCAGCTGTATTTGGCTGTTTCCTCTTGTGGAAAAATCTTCCTATTGACACAGTTGTCTCTGGCTTCACAATTTTTTTGTCGAGTGTAACTCTCTACGTTCCGGAACAGAGATCTTATTATTGTAGATACTAGTGATTCGATTGTGGTTGAGAATCGATTCATTGTGAAAAAAACAATTATTTTGTTATCGATTTTACATTGCCAACTTTAGGCTGAAATCGAAAAATGTTATTTGTTAAAATTTTCTCTTTTCTGAATTATCAAATCATTTTTAAAATACAAAAATTAAATTTTATTTTTAAAAAATTTGTTATTTTTTTAGATTAATTAATTCGATTAAAGAATCGATTATAGGGTACAAGTAATAAAAAAATAAATATAATCGATTACGATTCTAAAGTGCATACTTTCTCATAGTTTTCATATAAGATACATATCCAAAATTTGATATATAAATATAGTAGATTAAAATCGATCACAACTTAATATTATTAATAATTTTTAATTTATGTTTCTAAATAAAACAAAAATGTTTAACAATAATTTTTACATTTTTAGAACCCAACGATGAATCTGGTGCCAATGTAGATGCAGCAATTATGTGGCGTGAAAAGCGAGAAGAATTCAATCAAATAGCCAAACGTTTAGTGCGTAAAACTTTGGGTTTACCATCATAAGAACGTATAATTTTTTAGGCAAAACAACTAAATAACAATAAATAAAAATCTCGTAAACAGCAAAAATTTACAAAAAAAAACCAATCAGCAAACAATAACAATTTATCATAAAAAACAGGACGCTCTTTGTTTTTTGCCCTCTTTCAATAAATTATATACAATTTGATCCTTAACTAAACTTCCTCACCGCTGCAGCAGCTTTAAAACGAAAATTTATTTGAAATTTAAAGAAAAAATTTTGTACTCATGTGTATTTTGAAACCAAAATTATCACTTGTTTTTTTGTTTTTTCTTATTTTTAACAAGTAAAACTAGTAAATATTAATTATTAAATAAGTTAAATACAAAATAAATTCAATAAAATTGAAAATAAATCAGTAATAAAAACATAAATTCAACGCAACTCAATGGAATAAAATTTATTATTAAATGAACCACTAAAAAGTCGGATAATGACATTAATTATATAATTTGAAATTGACTCATAACCTCGAAAACCTTTAAACAATGTTTTATGTACAGCTGCGGTCAAAATAATAGCACCACTCGCATTTTCATTGCTGATTTGTATTTTTCTTCATGAACATTTAAATCCACAATGTTGTACTTCCATCATATTCTCGGAGAAAATTAATGCAGTTCTTTTAAATTAACACGAGAATTTCAATAAATTTGATAATAAAGACAAAATATCAGAATGGGACCCCTCAAAATAATACACTGGGAAAAAACATAAACAGTCCAAACAATTGTTGTTTGTATTTTTAATTGCTTGTAATTTTTAATTAACAAAGTTTTCAAGAAACATGTTATTAGAATTAAAAAAATGGGTTGGTCTAATCGTTGTAGTCCGGAAAAGCGTGTGGTTCTGATAAACAAACTTATACCGAAATTAGACATTTTATTGGATAATCAAATAAAATGATTAAAAATAGCATAACCTACAAATTAAAATTACGTAGTCGTGGACGAAAAACTGTGGCGATACCTTAAATGATTCATCCTTTATTACAACAAATAGAGAATGCGACATTTACCTCCGTTGCTGAGAATTTAAAACTAATTAAATCTGTCAATAAGTAATGAAACTTCATCAGAAGGCTTAGGAAACACGTGGGGACATCTTTATAAGTTTACAACAAATAACAACATTTATCTCAGTTACGGGGAATAAAAAAAGAATTATATCTGTCAATAAATAATGAAACTATATTAGAAGGCTTAGCGAATATAATTTGATAGCCCATAGACCATAAACAGTCCCCCTCTTAACTAATCCGCATATCTGAAATAGATTAAAGTTTTTTATGGTATGGATATGCCTTTCTTACCATGGTGTTGGATCTATGACACTTATTTAGACCATGCAACACGACAAAGACCCTAAACATACCAGCAAAATAACTAAGAAATGATTCCAGAATAATGGAGTCACTGTAATGAAATGGGCTGCCCAGTCTGCCTATGTAAATACAATCAATAGCTTGTATATATACGTGTAAAAGAAGGGGTCGGTACTGACCAATAGTAGCAATCTTTACATCACTTTACAGCAGGCATGGAACTCTGATGTGGATGATAGAATACAGTTAGTAGAATCAAATAAAATTACCAATCCTATTCTAAAGAAATCAAGGAAATAACATTTAGTATATCAAAGCTGCTACAATCTGATGTCGAAATGTACAAATAATAATACAATTATCTAAAATTTGAATTTTTTGGTGATTAATAAATTTAATTCGGGGATATATTGATTAAAGGGATACATAGGATATATACAACTTTGAATCGGAGTATTACCGAGATGGATTTCGCATGGGTTTATATTCCTCATATTGTATTCTAACTTACGTTAAAGAATTTTTAGTTGGGAATAAATCCTTAACGGATCTATTGAAAAAAGAAACGCGCTTATTATTACCATTGTTTATTAATTAAATATAATAAGGTGATGTATCGTTATTTGTGTCGTTGTTAATAATTTTTTTGATAGTGACTTTATAGTATAGACTATTTGCTATGATCGTGTACAAAAATATTTTACCTTCAATCCAAATTTTACCGAGGATTTAAAAATAAGAAAATAAGTTTGACCCTATTTTGTTTGCCATTACTGTATATAAAATGTTTGTATGCTCGTATATAACGTATAAACACCAAAAGGGCTGTGTCATTTTCGATAAAATTTTCACAGAAGAATCCCAAACATACTTAAAAGTAACAGAGGCTATAAAAAATTCGATAGGACCAGGGGGAGGGGTACCCTCCTTATCGAATATGTAAGGAACTATAACAGCTGGTCCTTTGGTCCCAACTATTTTTTTTTTCAAGCATCTGTTATACCGAACAAAACATTATGATCGCATGGGGCCTACCCAGCACTTATTAACTATATATTACCTGTGGAATTTAGTTCCCGTCATTATCTTAAAGAATTGCTGTGATGACCGATATTACCATGGTACTGTTCATGCAAGTTTTATTGTTATCATTCATAAATTTAGTCCCAATTATTTTCCTTTTTTATGAAACAACTTTATTGAAAAATATAAAAATGAAAAGGGTCAGGTGTAATTGGCATAATCATCTTTATAAGAATTTTTTTAATGCACGTTGTGATTTGTGAAATTTCTTTCGAGATCTAAATCCTTCTCAGATTTTTGTGCAGCGAAGCACACCGGGAATTAAACAAGGAAGTGTTAAGTTTAAAATAAAAAATATATACTTGTATGGGAATCTTGGCAGTGTACAACATGTCAACATATTTTTGGTCCGATTAGTGCGATACCAAAAATATCATTATTTTTTTTACCAAATTATCGAAATTGTTAAGAGTTAAAGTTGTATCAAGACTTTGATCTGACTGTGATCATGTTTGATATAATGATGAAATATATAACTGTATGATATTTGTTATATTTTTTTAATCCAGTTACTTTTGTTGGAAACATTAGAAAAGATATTTTGCGGAGTTTTGAGGTTGCCTCAGATATCGGTCTATAACTTTTTTGCCAATGAACCCATATAACTGGTTTTAAATAGGAAACCTCAGAGAACAACAAAGGCAATTCATGATAAATTATTCATGGCGTGTGCATGTTTCCAACAGACATACGTCATAGCTAAATCGATTCAGAATCTGAATTTGATGCAAGAATATTTAAAATGAATATTTATTTTAAATGAAGTCCTAATGGATTCTTTAAAAAAGTTATGGAAATATACAACAGGGTATATGAAAACACTAAGGAAAAAATTTACTACAAGCAGATATTTTTTTAATTTTGAATACATAGACTCTAAACCAAGAAGCCAGGGCATATCGCGAAGATTCCGGTTACTCCAAATACCGCTATACGACGCCTCAACATTAACCAATGCGTAAGAGCGAGACGCAGAACTCTCGAAAGCGAACAAAAGAAGTATGGCCTGACCGTCTTTTAAAGAGATAACGACGATGATGCGATAGGTGTATACACACTGATAATTATGTTTAAATTACTTTGGAAATACCCATATGTTGTTTCGCCGTACCCACATCGTTTCTGTTTATGTTTCACTACCACAATATTCCCACTATCGGAAACAACAATGAACGAACGCATATTTTACCTTACTTTAGCTCAGTACAATTTTAACACTCTCACCAAAGTATCTTGTATCCCACAGATACCCGTGTGTCGTATACAAGTGCGCTTTTTTCTTCTGTTGTACAGCGGGTAGTTTTCGTTTGGTTTTTGCTCAAAAATTACAAAAAAAAGAAACTTAAATACAAAATTTTATATACAAATAAAAATAATCTAAAGAATTGATGATAGAAAAAATATTGAATAAATGTTTTCGACTGGTTTCGTTTAGTTGAAAATTTTGTTTTTATTGTTGTGTTCACGCAAGAGAAGAGAGAATTAATAATAAATAAAAACCTTTAAAAAGAAAATTTCAAAAAAATAAAATTAAAAAAAGAAAATTAAAATAAACGAACGTGTGTGTGTGTTAGTTAGCAGGTAGGTCTTATGTTAAAACAAAATTATAAAAATAAAAACAAAAAATCACCAAAAAAAATGAAAGAAAAAACTTCAATTTAATTGAAAAACAAATTAATGACAGCATTGAATGACAGGAAGAAGAAGAGTGAGAATAGTAACGAATAAAAGTGAATTGTGTTGTTGTTGCTGTTGTCGATGAAAAAGGAGGAGATAAAAAAATTAGAAATAAAATAATTATTGAATGGGAAAATGTTTAAAGTACAAAAAAGTGAAAAAAAAAAAAACATAACGATTGCGAAATCTTTTTTCTTAAAAACAAAAAAGCAAAGAAGAATAATTGAAATAAGAAATTACAATAAAACCAACAAAAAAAGTGTGAAAAACATGACGCATTTCGCTCTAAAATAGAAATTGAAACAAAAAAGTGTAAAAAATGGTAAAATCACATGTAATTTATCACAAAAAAATGAAATAATAAAACAAACAGCAACAACAATAACAAATAAAAGTTATTGTTCAATAAAAAATCATAAAAAAATATTAAACAAATAAATCCAAAGACAACAACAACTGCAGCAACGGCAGCAAAAAACACAACATTTTTATCGAATTGCATCATGATTTTGGTGTGTTTGTTTATTTTCTCTTGTTCTCCGCTTCTGCTTTTAAAAATGGGATGAAACAAGAGGACAGAACTGAATTTTAGTTTGTTATACCCTACACCAACATAGGTGGTGGGGTTATTATACGTTTGTGCAAATGTTTGTAACGGACAGAAAAAAGTATCCCTACCAACACTTTTAAGTAGACCGTTCGACTCAAAATCGTTTCCTGAGTCCGTCCCAATGGCCTGCTGTCCAAGTAAAACTTGCTCGCTAAATACAGGTCGCGGTTTTTAAGATATTTGAATGAAATTCGGCACGTACCATTATTTTGGACCAAGGACGAAGTGAATTATATTTAAACGATGTGCAAATTTATACGAGGATCGATCCAATATTTCTCCCTTCCAAATATCAATTAGAAACTCATAAGTCGCACATATACTTGAGAAGTGTAAAAATATTTGGTAAAATAAAAATAATAAATTTATCTAACCAAAACCGCTATTCGAAATTTAAAGAGATTCGGTCCATAATTTTTTTCTAACTTCCATATAATTCTCAAAAAAATCCGTTTAAAACGTACAAATTTCACAAAAATGTTAACATCATAGTAATCTATTGCACACATAAGCAAATTATACGAGGGTCATTCCTAAATTTTCATATCAGTTATTAACAACCAACAATGTGGTATAGGATATTACATAGTCGGACATGACTTATTTTTAAATATTTATTTATATATTTACATCGGGATTGAAATTGTTGGTATAAAATTTACTTTGTAGGTACTTTTCTGTACCCATTTGAATCTTACAGAACACGAATGTGATTTAATACAATTGGGAAATTTTCCTATAAGTTTTGAGGGAAGTTTTAGGAATAGTATTTAGGCAGCTGTATCAATAATTATTACTTAAGTCATGGAGTAAAACATAAAATTCCTTTTGCATGGTTCAGCGATAGAATAGCTTATCAGGTACTTTTTTATCTTAAAAGTACCCAGCAGGATAATTTTATAATTTTTATGTCGTTTGAGATTTTCAGTATTTTTTACATTAAAGAAAATTCACTTTATTTAAAGATTGTGTTTTGGAGATTCCCCTTCAAAATATTTCAGGAAATTTAAATTGAGACGATTAACATGAATTAAATTAACGTTTGTATTATCTGTTTATTAATTTAAAATATTTAATCGGAATTTTTAAGATTTCATGTTAAAACAATCAAGTCTGTAATAGTCGGTAAAGAACGACCATCGTATATATACATATATGTGGTACTCACAACATATATGAGTGATTTATTCTATTTGAACAAGAATATTTTTTAGAATACTTGACTTCAATTTCCATGCTCTATTTTTGGCATCTAAATTTTTAGCAGAATTTTTTAACTTGTGTTAGCTTTAACTTTTCCAATTAAATAGTCGGAGCATTGAGCTGACCGAGGTGCTTCACTATATTATGAGCAGGAAGCTCTTCTGAAAAATGTTCTATTTTTTGGCTTTGGAAACATCGGTTTTGCATCAACGAACAAGATCTCCAGGTATTATTTGATAACATTGTAAACAGTTTCATGGCAGACCTTTGAAATCTTGCTCATTATTTTGTTGGACCAAGTAAGGATTTTTTAATATTTAATAATTTTAGTTCGCACTTTTTTCTGCTCATTAACTATGAGTACATGGGGTACCTTATTTTTGGCTTCTAAGTTTTAATTTATTTTTAAACTTAAGAGTCCAAATACTGATAATTTGGGATAATTCTTCAAAATGCTAAGCTCTCACTCGAATGGTACCAATGTCAACAAAATGATTCCAATGACATTTGCATTGGGAAATCCATGTAAACTAATTAATCAGAATTCAAAAAATATTTTTTTTAATGGCAAGGGCCTAAAATATTCGTATTATCAGATCCCTGCAGGGAATAGGACAGATACAGAACTTGTGAAGTAACAGGTTCTCGACGTATAATAAAAAGGTATGTGACTTATCACTTTTAAAGGAAATTACCTGTCGCTTTTACCACCTAAACTTTCATAAGCTGAATTCAATTTAGATCAACCCGTCCTAAAGAATCGACTTTGGCGACGGTCTATTTGCATATTAACGTATTTATTGTATAAAGAATTATTTTGGTAGTTTAGGGCATTTTACTGACTTCGTAACATAAATAAAAACTTATTAAAATGAGTTCAAACTCTCTTTATATAAGTTATATATAAGTTTAAAGGAAATTGCTAAGGACTATTAAAAGTCTGGTATTTTAAATGTTGCTTTGGGTCAATAATTAGTTACCAATTTTCACAGGAATATCACCTTTTTATAATCGTAATTCCAAGTTCTTATACGATTTGTTTATATCAAAAATAAAAATATATAGAGAATAAAAAGCACTCTATTTTATGAACACCCTGTTGTGGCGAAAAAGCTATGCAGATTTGTTGGTAGCAATTTTGTTGCTTTAATTATTACTATTAATACACCAAATTATGTATTACAGAGTGAAAGTACACAACGCATTATTTTTGGGGCGAAAAGAAATTAAAATCTTAAACTCTTGAATATAGTGAAAGGGTGGGTATAAATAGTTCTGATTTAAATGGAAATAAGATTTGAACAAAACTACAATTACAATTGAAATATTTATTAAATTAATAAATTTCTTTATAGAGTTATTTGATATTGCAAATAGTACTCATTTTAATGCAATTAAGCTAACGCCTACACCTGGAATGCAGGCACTACTGACTACTACAATTTAACCATAAATAAAATACTGTTCCAAAAAATATCAAATTCCGAATACAAAAACTATGTATCCAAATTCTTGGTACTATCCAGTCATAAAATGTACTCATATATGTACGATTTCATATATTTAATAAGTTTCTTTTGACGGTCAATTAAACGAGTGGAAATCGCACAATATTGAATTAATTTTTTTAGAACCAAAAAACATTAAACAACTAAAATAGCAGCAGCATTAAATAAAATTCTATTTTAAAATCTTCCATTTGTGATGTATGACGGAGTATCAGTATGTATGAGAATGTGGCTTTCTGAATGCATTTGACATTAATTAATAAATTCAACAAATTTAAAACAATACAAAATAAAATATTCTATAATTCTGTTCACAATTTGCGAAAAATCACTTTAATCTCGAAAATTAGAAATCAATAAAAAAAATTAAGAAAAATAAATGAGATTTGAAATAAAATGTTGTATAATTCGATTTTGAATTGTGTACAAAATGATGTATGATTATTTAAAAGAGAGATGTTGAAAAATTACAGTACATAATAAAAATATATAGACTGTAAATGTAAAAAAGTTGAATTACGAATTGATAAGATCAATTTAAAATAAAAGAAATAAACATTTAATAAAAATTACTTATGATTACCTTATTTGGTAACGAAATGCTACTACTCTGTTCTTCTTCTTTACTCGATTGAACCGGATAATGATTAAGAAATAAAAAAATATCACTTTTATATTTAAGAGCCTTAAAAGGAATCGTTTAAGATATGCTTTCACATTTTTATAATTTGTCGATATCTACCATCTTCTGTCATATTTCGACAAGCTTCATTATATTATCTCTCATTGATTTATTATTTCCTGTTCGATTAAATATTTTTATACTCTGTCACATGGGGAATCACTGTCACATATTCCATTGGCTGTTGTTCTCTGTTGGAGGCATTTCTTCTATAATTAAAATACATTGGTTGATACAATTTTGTGGAATTGACAAACTTTGGTCAATCAAAAGTTGACCCTTTCTTCTTTCCGTTTCGACCTTTTGCTATATTATATTCTTTCCAAAACCCTTCAAACTTTATAACCGAACTAAAAATTTTCTTATAGTTTTATCGGCATTTTTGCAAGACTTTTTGTTTAATATTCTCTTACTGAATCGATGAAGAATACATTTTTTTCCAATTTTTTCATTCCAAACAACAATAATTCTTGTGATATTAAAAGGACGTTCTGAGCTTAGAACCGGTCCCTGAATCTCTCTGATCCTTTCCATCCTACGTGTAAACTATTAATATTTGTCAAATAATACTTTCTTTTCTATGTGAAAATTTGGATAAAATCCGTTCAATAGATCGTTCAATTGCTATCCTGCCTTCCTTTCATTGACCGCTTTAATCGTCGACCGATCTATGATTTCTATTTGCTTTACCAAAGCATTTATTTTTTAGCATTTTAGATGAACTTCCAGGTATTTTTTAATTATTTTTTTATTAGAGCGAATATCTTTCCACTGATCTTAGCTTCAGACTATTTAAAGGATTGAACTTGGTAAGATTTTTACTGTAGTGAAATCAACATAAGTGGGATCACAAAATTGAATCAATGAAAAACTTTTTATATATTCCAACTCATCATTTTAGTACCAAATACAGTGGACTCTCAAAAAATAGAACCACTTTGTTCCAAAGGAGGACGTTTCATTATAAATGATTTAAAAGATTGTGGATATGTGTATCATGGCTTTATTCCCGTACTACCAACTGAGAGTGAAATAGATCAATCTGAACAGACGTCTTCATTACAAACTCTACTTCATTAATTCGACATAAATTCTACGAAAAGGCATTATGTTTTCAATAGACCAAAATGGTTTTCATAAATGTGAGAGAAATTTAGTCATCACTATTAATTTGGTAATTCCCTTTTTTACACTTTCAATGAGCAAAGATCAGTTGTGAATTTTATGAATTGAGATTCCACGGTAGTTCTATTTTCCTGAATCATATTTCCTGCCATTTATCAAATTCTGTGTGATCTTCTCTTTAATAACATAGTAAACATGTTAACTTCAAGAACTATATTTTTTGTGTGAAATAATTTTTGAAAGAAGTATCGATTTTTTGATCATAAGAATTATAAAGATATATTTTTTACATTAAAATGTAATTTTAAATCCACTATGAGCTACTTTTATTACTTACAGCTGTGGTCAAAATAATAGCACCGCTATTATTTTGACATCGCATCTTCGTTGCAAGTTTATAAAAAATGTTAAGTTAACACTAAACATTAACAGTCCAAACAATTGTTATAACATTTAGTGTAAATGAAACGTTTTATTAGAATTTAAATAATGTGTTGGTCTAAACACTGTACTCCAGAAAAACGTGAACTCATTAAAAAGTGTGATTCTGATGAACAAACTTATGCCGAAATAAGAAATATTATTAGATAATCAAATAAAATATTAAGAAATACCATAAGCTACAAATTAAAAATAGAAAGTCGTGGACGAAAAACAGTAGTGACATCCTTTGAGGTTGATCGTATATTATAAAGGTGCCATTTATCTCAACAGCAGGGATTAAAAAACAATTAAATGTCTCAAATAGCATATGAACAAAGGAGAGAAGTATTCTGTGGACCGATGAGTCTAAAATATTTTTATTTGTGAGAAGACCTTCTAGCAAGGAATATAATAAAAAATTTACAACAAAAACTTTGTCCCTCATGTTTGAATGTTATGGAATGGATGCGCTTTTCGTAACATATTGTTGGACTTTTTACCGTATTATTACTATTATGGATGTGTCAGAATATATGAAAATATTAGACGAAGTAATACTAACGTATTTATCTGATGGAATGTCCCTTTTTTGCATTGCAACAAGACAAAGACCCGAAACATACCAGCAAAATAGCTAAGAAGAGGTTCCAGAATAATGGAGTCACTGCAATGAATGGCCTGCCCAGTCTCCCGATGTAAATCCAATCAATAATTTGTGTACAAACGAATAAATTTTTACTCAAATGGCTTTTATGTCTCATTAAAGAAGACGTATGTATGTGGTGCTATTTATTTGACCGCAAATAAGAAGGCAAACATTTTCATTTTTTAAATGCAAAATATTTCAAAAACCAAATATGATATACATCATGTTTCTATCATAAACAATAAATCTCTAAAAATATCCATATTTATTACAAACATTAGATGATTCTACAAAATATTTCAAATATAAAAGTTTTTCTGTTTTTTTTTTTAATTTTTAAAAATAATCATGTATTAATTCATCACCAAACGCTAAACACATACGCGTTTGGTTAAACGTTAAAAAAATATTTAGATTTTTTTCGAATTAAATATTTTTTTCCTTTAAAAAATAAAAGATAAATTGCCGCAAACTTATGTCCGCATTAACCTTCCTTCCATCCTTATACCACTTGCCAGGGGGGAAGGAAGTTAATGCAACAATAACAAATTCTTAAAATATTTAATGATCTCCCTCCCTAATCATATATTTAGGTACTCGACCAAATAAATTTTAATTTTAACAAGTAAAAATGCTATATTCGGCTATGCCGAATCTTCAATACCCTTCACCTTCACCACAAATGCATGTGAAGTAAGTACGTTATGTTGTATGCATACACACTCACAAATACAATATATACAAGGTTTTTTAATGAATCATAAAATTAGTTATATTTTTGACTATAACTTCTTTTCTATTAACCGATTTTGATAATATTTGGACTGCAAATGAAGTATATATGTAGTTTAATATTATGGCAAAATTTCATTCTAATTTGTCGATTTATAATTGACAATTTACGTAAGTTTTTCGCTTGAATTTATGTACTGAACCGATTTTGCTGGTTTTAGATAGGAAACCTCTCCGGAGTATAACAAATACTCAGGCCAAATGTCTTTGACCTCTGTCAATTATTTTGGACGTGGACGTGCCAATTCAGATTCTGATTTGATGCAAGTATGCGTTACACACGGCATGATAAAGTTAATATACCCTTTTTACCACTTGTTAAAAAAATAATGGAAACATTTTTGAAAATCATATGAATTTCATACGATTAGAGAATTTTTAAGTGTTTTTTTCCTCCAACGATTTGAAATCGTAAAAAAAACAACATTCTCATCAATTTTGTTTTTGGTAAATTTATTGTAGGTTTGTTTATAATTATAATATTCTATATAAACAAAATAAATAAACTCAAAATTCTTAATAAAATATAAAAACAAACAATTGAGTGAGTGGGTGACCTTCTCCAAATCACAACGCTAAAAAACGCCGCTCTCTCGCAATCTCAAAATATTTTGAATACAAAAATCAAAACCAAACTCATGAACAACCGATTAAAATAAATTTTATAGAAATAGAAAAAAATGATTATAAACAAATAATTATAAAAACAATAATTTTTATAAATTAAAAAAACCTATAAAAATTTTTTACACGAAATTAAAATCTATTAAATGAAAATACAATAGAGTTCTAAAGCGTTGTGAAATTACAACAACAAACTACAAGATATCAATTAAATCAAACAACAGTGCTTAACAAAAGTAAACTTCAAATAAATACAAAATTAAAATTGAGAGATTTTTTTTTTGATTCAAGAAAAAAAAATAATAATAAAGAAGAAGAAGCCGGTTTTATATTTTTATCAGAAGAGCAGACAATTATTTGATCCATAAATTAACTTATTAAGTAGATTTGCAAAAACATATCGTTGGACAACAAAAATATAAAGACAGTTAACACAATTTTACTAAAAATAAGAAAGAATTCTGTATTCAGTTAAACGGAATCTAAAATACCCTCCATCAGCAAAAATTCAAAAATTTTGTTAAGACAACTTTACATAATTATGTTCTACTGTTGCATAGGATAACAACAAACGAACTTTGGTCAGACCTTAATATTGATTTAAATCTCGTAGTCTCGAGATTTTTCGGCATTAAGAAATCCCGAATCCCGGGATTCGAAAAATATGAATTCCGGAATTGTTCGGGACTCATTAATCCCGATTTTTTCGGGAAATACCGAATAATATAGATATTTGATCATCAATATGACTTGGCATGGGCGGTACCACTCCCCCTAGTCTTATCCACCCTACGTTTCGTCCAGTAAAACCTTGAGAAAGTTGTTAAGGCAGAATTTTAGTACTTTCGCTGATATAAATTTTTTAGATATTCGATAATCAATATTTGCTTTGTATGGTCGATACCGCTCGCCCTGGTCCTATCGCAATTTTTTATAGAGTATGTTACTATTGGGATCATTTTGTGAAAATTTCATGAAAATTGGCCCAGTAGTTATAGAGTTATCCCCTTACATACATACCGTTATCCCGAAAAAACTAGTCCCATTTACCATCTCTAGATCTTAATCGCTTCAGCATTTCATGACTTTCAAGTATGTTTTAATATCATAGGGAAACGGTGAAAATAGGTATCTAAACTAAATGTTTCGTACAGTGACACAAATCGATTTTTGTAAATTATGTAAATTTTAAAATCTTAACAGACTTTCATGTGGCTGAAATCAAGTTCTTACGAGTTCAAGGAAGTAAAAAATCATTTATGAATTGACACAAAAGAAATGTATATAGATAGTCCTTGTATATTGATGCTCCTTATAAATTTCTATAAAAATAAGCTAATATGTGTAGGTTATCTCTTATACTTTCAGAGATATTCAACTCGAAATAAATTTTTAAATTATATTCACTCTAGTCTTTTTTAAAACATATTAATGCAATAACGTTAACGTGATAAGACACAATGTATTCAACCACTTCCTCGCCACAAGTTGTGTCGCAGGTAAACTGAAAGTGCGCCCAAGTGATCATTTCTCCTGAAGAGACAGCAGAAAATACAATAAGTAAACTAATAACTAATGCGGAGACTATGAAAATGATTAGAGATGTCGCTTTTAAGATAGTCAAATGATTACTTCAGGGCAGTCACCTAAGACCTCTAGGATATTTATGAATATATATTGCGTTACAAATGCACACAATTAAGCACATCTTCAAGAGTCTCCAAGGATTGTCAAATGAGAAATAATTTTTTGATTTTAAATAAAAGTAAGATAATTTCAAAGCATTGTTGTTGTAAAAAATTGTTGTTGCAGTGGAAGAATACATCCATTAGCTTCAAATATTGCTGACTTGCCGATTGGGGATGAGGTCATTCCGGCAATTATAACATATATACCATTAGGAAACTTTGTTGATGATGAATGTTTCGGGGGATATTTTAATTATCGTTAAAAATGTTTCACTATCTGTTATCAGAGCTCATTACGAAAGGACGTTAGTTCTGAGGATTTGAGACTTTGCATCTGAAAGAACTTTGAATAAATTTAATACTTCCTCAGAAAACCTTAAGTTTTATTTAAGATTTTATGGTGGTTCAGTCTCATGGATAACACTTTTTCTTAATTTTCTTTCAATAGAGCTCCTCCCATACTTATTCACCATTTATATAGCTCCAAAATTTAGAGAATTGATACTATATTTTAGCTTTTTTATTGTACTGACAACATCCGAAATCGATCGAAAAATATATTGTTCTTGGATAATACTGAGAAATATATTTAATTGTCGTAAATACCTTTACGGATTTTGGGCAATGAATGTTCGAACCGAATTATTATCGGATTTATTCTTTATCGAAATCAATTTACTGCATCTGTTATCAGAGCTCCATATGAAAGAACATATTATATATTTAAATGGTAATCTATTCAATTAAGTATTAACTTGATATAGAACTCATCCATTTGAGATTTTAAACGGTTTAGTCACTTTAATGGAACAGTTTGTCAATTTCCTTTAAAAGATTTTTGCTCCTTAATTGTTTAAAAGAGCTTAATTAACATAATTGAGTAATTATATAGCTTGTTTATCTGAGCGGAAAGTACCGACAAATTGCGAAACCGATCGAAATATATGTGGACATATTGTGCTCCCTTCTTTGCATTAGCAACAAAAAAATTTTGACAGGGAAGATTATAGTTTGTATATAGAATAATAATATTCTATATACAAACTATAATAAATAATTGCTTTGGGAAACCTCTTAGACTGATCGTATCAAAAGAATGTAAAACCCATAAAGCTTGTGGAGATATTTCCGTAATTGCGAAAATTTCAAAAAAATCGATACATTTGTTTAACGGTCCCCCAATAAACGAAGGCAGATTTTTTATATATTAAAAATATACGACTCCGAAAAAAACGGATTTTTGATCTGACATCTTTTCAAAAATCTTTCACTTTTTTTTGCCCATATGTTAGAAAAAAAATATTACAAAACACTTTTCCTCAGTTATATTTTAATTAAGAACCATATCAAATATTTGTCCGGGTATCAAATTTTTATCAATATGTTTTCGCGTTTAAAAATTGCATTGTACGCTTCATTCATTTCATATTCTTTTTCGCCAAAAGATAATTAACAAGAACCGTATTAAAATGGAAAAATGATACAAAATAAAAAAAATATTAAATGAAATATTTTTTTTTAACTCATAAATAATATTTCTTCCACCAGACATTTATTTAACAAGTTGCGTCATAATTACTCAAATGACAACGGGAGGGTTAATTCCTGTTTCAAATTGTTTGTAAATGACAAATGATAAAAAAAATATATAACACGGCTGAAGTGTAGAACACGTGCACTGACACAGTTTCATTTTAAGAATTCAGAAATTTTAGCATAAAATATTAAAAAAATCGAATACGTATCAATTGCTATAATTTTGAATAAAAAATGGAGGTACAGTTAAGCTCACTCAAATACCAACACAATATAAGAGAGTATTTTTTTATGGGAAATATGTATGATAAGTGATAATATGATTGATAGATCATAATACAGTGGTTTCCCGGTTTAATGAGCACTCATCTTAGCGTATTTTCGATTAAAAGAAAGTCCACACTCTTCGCATTGTGTAGACTATATAACGAATAAATAACATAAAATACTATATATATAAACATGTACAGTTGCGTTCATAAAAATAGGAGTAAGAACCATTAAAACAAGATATTAATTAGAAAAAACATGATTTATAATTTTTTGGTGTAATATTGATTTAATTCAACTTTTTATAATTTATAGATTAAATTAGAGCTTCTTTCGACTTAGTAACAGGAATTAAAAAAATTAACTTGTATACTGCCGTTCAAAATAATAGCAGTATTTCAGAATTGATTAATATTTACTATGAAATTAATGAAATATTATGGAGACTTAGCAGGCCATGAAATGACCTTCACATTTGAATAGTTGTCTTGTTGAAAGACCCATTGAAGTGGCATATTCCATTCTGCATATGGCCGAATTATGCTATCGAATATTTCCACGTGTACTTTTTGGTACATAATACCCTTTATTTTGTGTAATGGACCAACACCGTTGTAAGAAAAACATTCCCATATCTATGTTTTCGTGCCACCATGTTTAATGGTCTTTCTAGTGTACTGGACTTCATTTTCAGCACTCGGATGGGAGGGACAATGAACGTACTGTCTGTATCCAGTTCCACCATACTACTTTCGTCAGTCCACAAAATATTTCTAAATTTCTCCTTTGATCAATTTATGTGTTCATAGGCGTACTTCAATTTCACCGTTTCTTAGATATTAAGGGACTTCGACTTGGGACACCTAATCCAAGTCAAATTTGTTCTTTGATCTATAACAAAACTTTTAGCTACAGAAAACAAATCTCTGATTTTAAAGATAAAATTTTAGTAGATTCTATAGGGAAACTTAGTGTTTTCGTATTCTGAAATATATCTGAAACTCAAAAGTAAAGAAATATTGCTTGTTGATAATAGTCACTGTCATCTATCATGGATTGATGTCGGATGAATGTGTAGAAGTTTTAAAAGTCTAAGGAGTGTCATATAAGATCCATAATCGAAAAATTTTCACCGTGTGCAACACCACACTATGACGCCAGCACCACCCTATTAAACAGTCGACTGTGACTGACTGTATTTTTCCTGCAGACACTCCACCCCCTTCTTTCACCATGTCAAAACACATCCGCCTGTTTTATATATGGAATTTTTTCAGTAGTGAATGTTACCTAATCTTATAAGTTTGTTCCTTTATGCTTCTTTCATTTGGTTCGCTTTGGGTTTGGTTTGGCCAACTCCGGTATTATACTCGCCAACATTTAGCGCTCAACGTACAGTACGAGGGTAAATATCTTTAACAGTACTTTCCTTAAATATTGCAGCAATTTCGGACGATAAAATTTTAGGATCTGTTTCAATTATGTTTATTATTTTCCACTTTTCCCGAACAGGTAGTGTTGGCGGTCGTTCATTTCAGATGTAATGCTCACAACTTTGGTTATCTATAAATCGTTTTAGAATTCCGGTAATAGTAGAACGTTGATGATAAACGAATGTATATATTTCTCGGATCATATTGATTTATTTGTACGGATCATTTGGTATTTTTTATTTTTCTTTTTTCACTAATTTTTAATGAAAGTGCCGTTAGCATTTTTTTAAATTCAGTACTGTTATTAAAGTTATTCAATTTTAATAGATCAGTCTTTAAGTATTACACAGATTTTGACGGAACTGTTGGTAAGTTTCTTCAATATGTGAGGGTGACTTTTGTGCACAAGAAATATGTACTTCAAATAATAAACATCTTTTTGTAAATAAGATTCTAACTTAATAAATTTACGCATAATTAAACTATTTTTATATATAATTTTTGTTATGGGCGCAGAGACCGTTCAACCTTATAAAAAGTCAAATGACGGTGACTTTTATCCATCTGTGTAGGTATCAAAACTGTTAGTATGAAACTGTTTTCTTAAAATACATTTTAACTCGATACCCCCTGTTTAATTTGTTCATTACAAACTTTATGTCCTTTTAATTTATTGTATATATAAATAAATTCGATATAAATTGTGTCATTTACCTTGTTAAATAAATTTTGTTTGCTACAATCAAAAATAATCCCAATGGGATCATTTCTATAATAACATTTGATTATTTATGGAAACATTTTATTTTCTCTCCCTCTCTTTCTCTCTAAAAATTTAACTAACTTTTGTTTAAATAAAAGTAATAATACTATATTCGGCTAAGCCGAATTTTTAATACTCTCTAAATACATGTGAATTAACGATGTTATGTTTCAAATATAGACAGTCGCACATACACTCACAAACGTAAAAAATATATAAAAGTTGTGAAAAATCGTGAAATAACTTATATTTATCGTTATAACTTTTATTCTACTGAACCGATTTTAATAATATTTGTAATGGTTATGAAGCACATATAGCTTAATATTATGGAAATTTTTTTAATCTGTCGATTTAAAATTGCCAATTTTAAGAAAGATATTCGCTTGAGCTTATTGCTTATCTCAGATACAGGTCTATATCTTTTAATATACTGAACCGATATTGTTGATTTTAAATAGGAAACTTCTTAAAACTATAACAAATACTCAGATCAAATTTCATTGAACTCTGTCAATTATTGTGGATATGAGCAGACGGCCATAGCTTAATCGACTCTGTTTTTGATTTGATGCAAGAATATATATACATTATGGAGTTAGAGATGATTCCTTCTTAGCGTTACACACGAAATGACAATTTTAATATAACCTCTTCACCACTTGCGGTGGTGAAGGGTATAAAAATATAAATATATGTATTACATATGTACATATATATAAACATATATACAATCTTGAAAAAACCTTATCAGTTAGAATTATATTTTTTAAGTTAAATCTATTTATGTATGAATTTCTACAAAAAATCTAAAAAAAATAAAAATTAAAAAAACAAATGTTTATTTATCGTTACCCGAATCGAAGGAAAAAACCTCAAAAAGTTATTAACGATTAAATGTTATGATTATTTAAAGAAATTAATGAAGGAAAGAAAGAAATAAAGAAACATACAATAAAAGTCTATAAACAGCAACAAAAAAATTAGTTAAATTGTTTAAACAAATACGTGTATTATATAAATAAACATATTAATAACGAGTTATTATTATTAAAATTAATCTGAGATTATTTATATAAAATATTAGAAATTATTAACATTAAATTTAGAGTACTAAATTTAATAATGATTAAATATCGATCTAAAAAGAGATTAAAAAATATCTTGAACATAATCTGGTATAGATCGAAATATATATCGAATAATAATCACTATCGAATATTGAAAAAATTGTCAAAAACTTTCTATTTACGAAAATGCACAGTTGCACTGTTGGAAATATCAAACAATAATCTGATTATCTAATGCAAAGCGAATTGAACAGGTGAATTTGTGTCGGCATTAAACAGACCCTCTCTTGATGTACGATTTATATCAAAAGCTCAAATTAAAATGTACGATTTTTTATTTGTTTTCAAATTATTGTAAACAAAAAATATATAAAGATATTTTGTCAGTCTCATAATGAAAAACTTAAGTGAATTTGCTAATGCGTTTTACTGTTAAATTCGTCTTAATTTTATTTAAAAATAAAAAGAATTTCTTAATTATTTTTGAAATATTCATTCATCAAGTGTTCTCTTTTTGAAATAATGAAATAATATTATTCAGATATGATTTTTCCTATTCAGATCAAGACATAAAAAATATCTTCGATAAGAAATAATAAGAAAGCGCACGTGCGAATCGGGTATATTTGATAATCCATTTCTAACTTCAAGAGCGAATTATATAAAATCCCATAAAAATATCACATCAAAATATGAGACGATTTAGCAGTATACCTGTTATGGGCGCAGTCGCATCTACAATAATTGACAGGGCTCAATTAAATTTTACCTAAGTATTTATTATTGTCTTGAGAAGTTTCCTATTTAAAACCGGCTAAATCGGTTCAGTAAAAATTGTTATAGACTGATCTCTAAGACAACCTCCAAAACCTGAACAACGATTACGGCTAAACAAAGGCGAAAAACAAGCGAAATTTTTAAAATGATCCTACAATTATTTCTACATTGATCGTGGTGGAGGGTATTAAAGATTCGGCATAACAGAGTACTTAACTTTATATTTATATAAGTCCTTCCTTGAAGATACTTAAATCTTTATGAACATAATAACAAGTATAAGCGGTTCATCTCTTTCTACAGGGGTCTAGCTAATAACCCTTGCGATTCGCAGCTTAATCCATCCGTAACTATGTTTCATACAATTTTCTCATGGTAGCAGTTTTTCAGATATTCGTCTTTTAATTGGTTGTTTTGTATAAACTAACTCTCCTCTGGTCCCAAAAATCTCTGCAACATTAATTCAGTAGATATTCTGAAATTAATATTTGCTTTCTACTCTAAGCGTCCTTAAGTTTTCCAGTGAATCCGTTTTTAAAGAAAATGATAGTCTATGGATATTTGACAATAATAATTAATATTCGATTTATATCGGGAAAACCTCTCTCACTGTCCCTAACGAAAATGTTGTAGTCTAAATTACTTCTGTAGATATTAGAATTTCTTCATTTCAATGAAATTGGTAGGGTTGAGGAAATATTGACCTTATTTATATTTTATTATTATTTTATTTTATTATTTTGAATTAGACTTGTGTTAGAACGTTCATAGTTTAGAAACCACAAAGAAACAAATTAAGGATTAAATTAAGAAATGCTCACTTTTTGCATCGATTGAGATTTTTTTTGAAAATCAAAGCTTTTAATACGCCAGTTCATATTGAGATATTTATATGGGTCCTTATTTGATTGGAAACGAATTTCCCATTTTTGGCAATTAGCCCTTACAGTTAAAATTCAATAGATGAAAACCGGAAAAGAACCAGTGTTATGAAAAAATATAGGCCGATTTTTGTACAATTTGATTCTGTGATTTGAACTTTATAATTTATTATAGAGGAAATTGTAAGGGAATTCATGAAAAATTATAAACAGCTTTAATAGTCAGCAAGAAATTTATCTGGTTTTCCTCAGTAACTGACGTATTTTTGACATTTTTTTCTTCGAAATTTCGATTTTTAAATCTCGATTCAACTATAAATATTTCAATGGTAATCAAGCATCTGAGGTATCAAAAGTTCTTTGGAATTTCAATAGGAATTTCTTGCTTGTGTGGTAAACATAATCAAGAGACAATAAATTATAGTTAAAACATGGTACAACCATATTATTGTTATGCACTTAAATTCTTTATGAATCTCATCTGTGTGGATAAAAACCATTCAATATAATATCAGACTCTGCAATAAGGTCTGCTCTGTTTCATATACACTATAAAGGTGCAAATTGAGGTATTTTTCCACAACAATATTATTATGTATTTGACACATTCTTTTTATTTATATCATAATATGGTTGTGGCCTAATAATACTTCTGTGATTGTATAAATATAATTAATTTCATCTACAGTTATGATTTTTCTCTGTGTGGATAAAATACATTCGATTTAATATCGGACTTCTGAAATAAAGTTTGCATTTTTAGGTTCAATTCTAGAAGAATGCAAGCTGAGATATTTTTGAATGCAACAAGCTAAATGAACTGACTATGATGAATCTGGCAAAAAATTAACTTAATTAAGGTTTAAATTATATAAAGTGAATTGTAGGTATGAAATATGCTTTTCATTCCTCTATATTGATGAAAAAAAACCTTAAGATTAAGATCCTTGTATTATAACCTAAAATTTATAGAGTTATTGCATTAAAGTTTAATGCACTAATGCAAAATATTTAAAAATTCCATGTTTAGTTCCAAATATATATTTTCTATAATTTATTGCACATTTTTTCTTTTTGTTTTGTACAAAAAAGCCTCCAAAAATTTCAGAACAAAACCTTTAAACGTGTTTTGAAATTTAAATCGTATTTAATTCAAGTCTCTATAAAATGTTTTAAGCTTAAATAAAATAATTAAAAAAAAGACAATTTTTTCATAAGTACAGTCCAAAGTTTAATTTTAATTAAGTAGTTTGTGAATTAAAACCAACAACGACAACAACAAAAAATGCAGCTTAAAAAACTGAAATTAAAACTAGTTTTCCCTTAAAAACACAACAACAAAATTTAGTTTTTAATAAAACAAGTTGGAATACTTTATTCGGGTACGCCGATACCCTACATCTTAAATGTATATGAAGTAAATACGTTTTGTACGTACACACACTCACACATACACTGTCAAACGCAGAGTGTGAAACCTTAATGAGTCATAAAGTTAGTTATATTTTTGTCTATAACTTATTTTCTACTGAACCGATTTTTGGAACGGTAATGAAGTACATACAATTTAATATTGTGGCACAATTTTATTCTAATCTGACCATTTATCTCTATAAAATTCTTCGCTTGTGTTTAGAGGTTGCCTCAGATATCGGTCTATATCTTTTAAAATACAGAACCAAGTTTGATAGATTAAAAGAGGAAACTTCTCAGGACTAAAACAAATACTCAGGTCATTTAATTGGGCTCTGTTGATTATTCTGGATGTGAGCGTGCCAAAAACAGACAGACAAATAAACAGACATATATATCGACAGACAGACGGACAGATAAACACACAGACAAACATAGCTAAATCGACTCAGATTTTGATTTGATTCAAGAATATATATACATTATGGGGTTTGGTATGACTTCTTCTTAGCGTTACACACGGAATGATGAAGTTAATATACCCCCTTTACCACTTGCATTGGTGTAGGGTATAAAAATAAAGAAAATGCATTAACATTATTAAATTTAAGTTTTCTCTAAAAAAATGAACACAACATTTTGAAATCATTTTAAATACATAGATAAATTAATAGAGGGACAGACTAACAGAGGGTCAGACAGAGGGAACCTAATGTGGCACCATCAACTCATGTTTTTATTTTAGTACAAATTAAAACAATAAAAGTTTTCACTTTCTAAGTCAGAGTTCATATGTTTTAAAATTTGTATTTCACTTATGATCACAAACTAACGCTGCTGAGTCATCACCAACGAGCAGAAGCAGCAACAACACGATTGTCATCATCATCATCATGTTCTCTCTATGGAATATTTATTCATAATATAATTTTTGCGGCATCATTGTTGTTTTTATTATTATTTCAATATAAATTATTTAAATTGCATTTTTAAATAAAAATACAAATTAAATCCGAAATTATTATCAGGACAATAATTTGACACTAAAGTTTTTAAAAGTTTTAATGATCTTTTTTTAAGATTTTTATTAAAAGTTTTAATAAAAATTCATTTCGTTGTATTTTATTTCTTAAAAATAATTATGGATTCCAATGAATTCTAATTTTAGCTTTTAATCGGTGTCGGTGTATTTGTATCGAGTAAATATTGACGTCATAATTTCGTATTTTGTATCTGCAGTATTTTTTATTTGTTTATTTATTTAAGATACATTTTTAAAATACAACAATAAGACGGTAAATAAGTTTTGAAAAAAGTAGAGTTTGTATTTTGAAAAAATATTGGCAAAACCAAATACTATAAATAGCTAATTGGTTTAGGTGTGTCATCGTTTTAAGGGCTTGATTTTTAATGTCTTAAATTTAGACTTATACACATGAAGGAAAATCTTTAAGAAATATTAAACTTTTAGAAAACATTTGAATAACACAACATGTCTTCAAGTATGTGCCATTTAAAGTTTAGATTAGATCAAAATTTGTTCAATCAAAATTTTAGAAAAAGTTTGATAATATTTTTATTATATTAAATTTGAGGTTAGAATTAATATTTTTATTTAGTAGCAAGTAAGAATTTTTTATTTGGACAAGTCTCTACGTTATTATGTTGGTTAAAATGGATAGTTACGAAAAATTAATGAACAAGCCCCGTATAATTTTAATATTTTATTTATACTTAAGAATGCATTCTAGAAATAATATATGGAATCTAAAAGAAAATATTAACCGTCAACTAATACAAAGAAGAAGACTAATAAAATCGTGTGCTCTATTACATAGTGGGGCAAAAACGACTTTTTTCAAAAGAAATCGTTAACTTTTGAACGGCTGAATAGGAACTCCATGGAGTCACAGAGATGCAATATAGGTTTCCTCGGACATTCAATTTTTTGCCGCTTGTTAAGTACATGATTTTCATTCAATTTGAAAAATTAATGACATAAAATATTGATTAAATTTCAGGAAATGTAGATTTTTTTCTATAGTCTGCTCTATAGACTAGTTTATAATCTGCTCTATAGACGAGTTTATAGTCTGCTCTATAGACTAGTTTATAGTCTGCTCTATAGACTAGTTTATAGTCTGCTCTATAGACTAGTTTATAGTCTGCTCTATAGACTAGTTTATAGTCTGCTCTATAGACTAGTTTATAGTCTGCTCTATAGACTAGTTTATAGTCTGCTCTATAGACTAGTTTATAGTCTCCTCTATAGACTAGTTTATAGTCTGCTCTATAGACTAGTTTATAGTCTGCTCTATAGACTAGTTTATAGTCTGCTCTATAGACTAGTTTATAGTCTGCTCTATAGACTAGTTTATAGTCTGATCTATAGACTAGTTTATAGTCTGATCTATAGACTAGTTTATAGTCTGCTCTATAGACTAGTTTATAGTCTGATCTATAGACTAGTTTATAGTCTGATCTATAGACTAGTTTATAGTCTGCTCTATAGACTAGTTTATAGTCTGATCTATAGACTAGTTTATAGTCTGCTCTATAGACTAGTTTATAGTCTGATCTATAGACTAGTTTATAGTCTGATCTATAGACTAGTTTATAGTCTGCTCTATAGAATAGTTTATAGTCTGATCTAAAGACCAGTTTATAGTCTGATCTAAAGACCAGTTTATAGTCTGATCTAAAGACCAGTTTATAGTCTGATCTAAAGACCAGTTTATAGTCTGCTCTATAGACAAGTTTATAGTCTCGCTATGGACCATTAGATGATGAAACATTGAAATTGAATGTGAAACGACTTTGTACTAATAAAAATTTTACACTCCTCCAAAAAAGTAATAGATGTATTTCGAAAAAAAATCGTTTTTGTCCCATTGTGTACTTCATTAAAGGCTTTTAAAATATTAGATTTGAGACTCTGTTTCTTTGTTTGTTTTCGTCGCCTCTTCTTGAATTTTAAATTTTGAAGGCATTAATGTCTCGTTTTTAACTTTTCTCAGTAAATAGTCACGATACTGTTTAGATCACAACAACTTGAAGTAATTGTGTTTTGTGATTTTTTTCAATCTCACTCCATTGTAGAGTTACTAATCTTTCTAAAATTTATAATCGGACATACAAAACTAATTCTGCAGATTATATAGCAGAAAACTTTTTTCTTCACTGCCATAAAACAGATTTCAGTAATTTATGTTTGAATTTGAGTGTGTTTTAATGTCAATTTTTTATTTTTGTTTTTTCCTTTATTTTCATTTGAAACGCCCTCTTTACGTAATCCGATTACACTTTATAAACGCTGACCGCTTAAACGGGGGTTGACTTTTTATATTTTACTAAAATCATATAAATTTAAATATCATTTTACTCTGAAGTGCACTACATGGTAATTAATGCTCCTTTTCTTGACTTAGAATCAGCTGTTTTTATGAGGAAATGTTTGCTGATGTCTTGGACGAAAAAATATCAATACTTCTTTCTATATCGCTTACAGATACAAATTGTGTATTTTGAGGACACTGCAGCCTTAGATTACGTCTAAGTCTAGATTACGCACTCGATTTTTTTTATTCCAAAACACAGCTACTCTGATCTTGACTTCTATCTTATGAAGCGTAACATCTCAATACAACCTCTCAGAATTTACTTATATTTGATGAGAGAAAAGGTCAGCCCGTTCTTGGGAGCATTATTGTGTGGAACGGAACCATGGCGTGTAAAATTTGGAATATGAAAATTTAAAATCTAAAATTGAATCGGTAACGACCCCAGAATATAGTCTAATAACGTCACTAAAATTGCTATAAACTGAAAATGGTGAAAATAGAGGCAAAAGTAAATTTACAGTTAAGATTTACCGATCCCAAACGTTTGATTCTTTACTTGAAAGACTATAAATTATTTTTCATCGCATACTTCTAATAAAATCACTAAATTTTTTATCAACTGGAATCCATGGAGGAATCGAAGTAGAAAGAAAAGAAAGAAGAATTCAAAACATTATCCTTCTCTTCTTTTTCCTACTAAGAAATAGACGCAATGCCAAATAAATAGATCCTATTTTGAGACAAATAATGAATCAAACCAAATATCTAATCCATTTTTAAGAGAAATAAATTTAAGAACGGGTGTTTGGTATCGATCGAATCAAATGATCAGAAGAATGATAAAAACAAAACTATTTTCAAAATAATTTTTGACGACCTTGCTAGAGTTCAAGCATCATCAAGAAAGAAGTATATAACATCGTTTATGTTTTAATATTCTGATAATTTTTTATTAATTTATGTCTTTTAACGAATACATTATTATCGGTACAGTTTCCCCATGATCATCTAATCCGATTATATTAACTCATTACTCGTAATGTACCCACTTAAAACCATCAGCAATAATACGTTGAAAAGTCTTATTTTCGTCATGCAAAATCACCTTTCAACGTAAATATTTGTGAGTGTTTATGTATAAAGCATAACGTAATTACTTCACACACATTTGTGCCAATTAAAATCGAGTTTTCTTTCTTTGAAATTTAATATTTATAATCATTATAAAATTATTATTAAATTATTACAAAATATCAACGACATTTTAAATTAAACAAAATTATTTTGTTGCATGAAGTATGTTTAGTACGTGGTAGAATCTTAATCTTCTTTAATTTAAGTTTCCTGATACTTTATCGTAATTAATATTCTTTATCAAATGTTTCCTATCGATACAATTTTAATTAATTTCTTAACTGTTTACTTTAATAAGAAAAACATTATAACAAAATGAGTTTATTCTAGGAAAAAGACACACACACATACATATATACCTTTAGCGCTGTAACAATATACAGTGTTACATATTCGAGGATGTAATTATGTATATATATTTATAAGTCTATATATTATTACATATTTTCTACGAATTTTCTTATTTACTTTTTTTGCTCTAATTAAAATTAATGAGTGAAATCGAAAAATTCTCAACACACGTTTTTCATTAAAACTTGTAACAAAAGTATTTTTTGATTTTCATTCTGATCAAATTACCTTTGTAAAACATGTCAATTATTATATTTTATATCAAACAAATAAATATATGGTAACTCTGATAAAAGTATTCAAAGGTCTCTTGTCAAACTGTTTCCAATATTATTAAACAGTACCGGAAGAATTTTCAGTTGATAGAAAACGGTCCAAACGGTGCTTCTAAGCCCAAAAATAGAAAGTTTGGGGTGCTGTATACTTTAGAAGAAGAATCGGCAAATTTGTTCGAATAAAATCATCATGAAAATTTCCGAAATTTCAGACTTTTTGAGAAAAAATTGGGAAATCGGCACCTTGTTAATTATATGGTAAAAAATCGGCAAAACGCCGAAATCAAATTTGGCAGGTCTGTAGAAAGTATTTCAGTTCAGTGTTCGCACTATTTGGTACGAAAAGTTAAAGCTGATTTAGGTTTAAAAATATACAAGGCTTAAAAATTTCCCCACAGGAACGCTGTTAAGAATTTAAAGGCCAAAAACAGAGCACAGAAATTGAAGTAAAGTTTTCGAAAAACTATTCTTGCTGCATAATAGATGACGAAATGTATGTGCTGGCAGATTTGTTGCAACTTTCTGGTCAAAAATTATATATTCCAGATGCTCGAGGGAATATTGAAGAAGTTTAGAACCTTAAAGCACTCAAAAAGTTTTTGGTATTGCAAGCCATTTACAGTTGCTACAAAAGAAGCCAACAAGTAGTGAAGAGCGTATCTTAACTTTGAAATTTCGTTATGTCCGTTTGTCTGTTGTTGGCACACTCACATCCACAGAGCTCTAAATTTGGACTGTGTATTTGTTATAGCCCTGAAAAGTTTCCAATTTAAAATCAGCAAAATCGATTCAGAATATTGACCGATAACTGAGGCATCCTCTAAATTCAAGCAAAAACTTTTTAAAATTGTCATTTATAAATCGACAAATTAGAATTCAAATTTTTCTATTAGGCTATATGTATGTCAAGAATTTTTCGATGTCACTCCTTAAATATATAATTACCAAAAAAGCAAATTCGATTGTCAATAAGTTTGGAAATTTACCACAAAATTTTCTTTTAATAACTGTGTAACTGTTGTAAATTTAAATATTTCATATTTCCCAAAAGATGTAACCTATTGACCTTCGGAGCCTTTTTATGTTTTTTTCTTTTAACAACCTTTCATATTTTGGTGTGTTTTAAAGAAGAAGAAGAAAAGACATTCAATATCAAGTGTATTATTGAAGAATTGTAGAAAATATATTTTTAATCGTAACAAGTGGTGAATTTGTATGCGGTAATCAACGAATAGGAAATTCGGTATTGAAGACATATAGAATAAGGATTCTCTTAATAAAAGTGACTGTAATTCACAAATTATATGGAGAAAAACCGAAAAATTCTTAACATGAATAACACGGATACAAATAAAAATGAAATCACTTAATTTACAGTTTTTGTTTCGATTAAAATTATTATTACAATTTACAAAATATATATATTTAAGTTTTAATTACAATTGATGAGATTTTGAACATTTTTCGGAAAGCCTTCCACTAACGTTTTTATAGTGATTTCTGTCACTTTGCTCAAACAATTTTAAACACAATTTTTGTGCTCTTTAATTTTCTTTTAACAAGAGCCCAATTCTCCACTGGCTTTAGCTCTGGACAGTTTGGAGGATTTGTCTTTCTTGGTACAAATTCCATATAAATCAAATAAATGAACACATAAAGTCTTATGAATGAAAACAGCCTCTTGTAAACATTCCTTGATGTTAATTGTATGTTTGTAAGCCTGTATTAACTTTAGCTTTTCGTACCAAATACTCCAAACACTGAGCTAAACTGGCTGCTTTTCTACCACATGTGTTGGGAGCTGTTTTAAAAATTAATGTGGACCTGAGCCATTTTCAATTAACGAACATGTTTTCTCGATACTCTTTAATAACATTGAAAACAGTTTGACAGCAGACTTCTGAATGCTTGGCCAACTTTTTGTAGAACGATGTAGGGCTTTTTTGAAAATATTAAAAAGCACTTCTGGTGATTTATTTGAATCAGATAAACAATAAATCTGTTTTACATTAAACATAAAAACTGACATATTTTATTTGATAAAAAAACTTGGGTTAACAGTTTCGATTTAATGTGTTTCGTAATGATGTTACGAATCTTTCGATCTCAGTTTTTATTATTTATCAATATTGAGATCGCAAAATAATTATTTGTTCAAAAAAAGTTATATGCGTTTACAGTATATGCACCAGTGTACATCATATTGAAATTTTAAACAAGTAAATTATTATTGATTTTATTAAAGTTTAAATATTAATTAAATTGTTCAATAAAAAACCGGCAAAAACTCATAAATTTTGGACTTCAAATAGTCATTTACTTTTCTTTATAAACTCTGAATCTTCACGTTGTAAACTAGGATTTCTCTAGTTTAGGAGTTCTAAGTATATATCAACTTGAATATCTAAATTTTTGGAGAATTTTGGAGAATGACCAAATTTAGTGGGTCACACAATACGCCCCTGATCCGGTAGGGCTCTATATACCCCATACATGTGAAATTACACTGCTGTTACACTGTATGCTAAAGATTTCAGTTTAAATCAATAATTCAATCAATCCCAACAGTAGGGTAACGTAAAAAGTCCTTAAGATCTTTTTATGTCCAACAAAGCAATTAGAACAAGAGCAGTTCAGAGAGACGACATGTTAAACATGACATGGTAAATCCTTGAGAGAAAACACAAAAAAGGAACAACCATCCAACAAAAGAAAAATAACACAAAAGTACAAAAGCGAAAAAGGTCAATAATACAAATAATAAATGTCAAATGGAAAAAAATATATTTTGCAATGAAATAAATTGGAAAATAATTAAAATATTGAATAAAATTATTCGGGAAAAAAATAAATCATTACATTTATTTGGCCAGGAAATTTCAAAGGAGTTGTTCATAATACAAAAATAGGAATTAAAGGAAATTAAATAAAAATACGCAATTTTTTCGAAATGTCAAAAGTGACCTCGGTCAGATAATACACGTGTCTTTAAAAATAAATCTTTATTATTTCTGACATTTTATTTTATTTTTAAATAAAAATATTTTGTAATTCAAACAAATTGTCCTCATTTTATCTATATAAAAAAGGAAGTGTGTATGTATGTATGTATGTATGTATGTATGTATGTATGTATGTATGTGTGTGTGAATGTATTTATGTATGTTACGTACGTACGGCTGGACCAATTTGAATAAATTTCCCAAAAATGAAAGTAACATTTGCTACAAAAAATTCCGATAGGACCAGGGGAGAAGTACCCCCTTTGCAAAGCAAATATTGAATATCTAATATCTAAAGAACTATAACAGCGAGAGTTCTCAAATTTGGTCCCGACAACTTTTTCAAGGAACAGATTTACTGGAGAAAATGTAGGACGGATAAGACCAGGGCAAAACGGAGTTTGCCGTGTTTAATTTATTATAAAATTTTAGAATTCTTTAACACCCTCTACCACCACAAACGGTAAGGAAGAGGACATATTAGCTCTGTCATTCCGTGTGTAATGCTAAGAAGAAATTTTTATGTGAACTTCATTACCATTCCAAAATCGGTTTAGCAAAAAAATATAAAAATTATTTTGATTTATGTCGTTTTTAGGAAAAACGTTTATATATTGTTGAGGTTTGTTGAGTGTATGTGTAAATGTGTATGTAAGAATCTTAAACTTTTTATTACACACGCATTTGTGGTGAAGGGTATTAAAGATTCGGCATAGCATTACTTGTTTTTATTACGAATTCGAAATAAATCATTTCTGTTAAAATTCAAATTATTTCATCAGTTTATTGAAATTCATTTTATTAAAATAATTAAATATTCAATTGAAACAAATTTCAAAAAAACTTTGAAATTCAATTAAATTCAATTCAAATGCAATAAAAACCTTTAAATTAAATACAGTTTTATTTTCTGTTACAGATTGCAAAAGAAAAACAATACGAAACCGTTATTGAGGGACAACTAAGAAGAGGAAGAAGAAGAATAAGAAAAATAATTATAATAAAAAAATGTTTAAAATAGCAAAACCACCAATGAGTCAAAGTGCTGGACATCACCAGCTACAGCAACGTACACCCAAAACCACGCCTCTCGTCGATGACTATGAAATTTCTAATACAGTATTGGGTTTAGGTATAAATGGAAAAGTGGTTCAGTGTACAAATCGGAAAACAAAACAAAAATATGCATTAAAGGTATTTATTTATAAAATTACGTAGAATGTAGAATTATTTATTTATGAACTAAAAACAATCAACAAGTAGTATTAATGTTGATGATTTATTCAGACTGCAGTACACTATTTCCATGAGAATAATTTAATGGATTAATTTCAGACATATGGAACCCTGCAAATATCATTATAAATATTTTAATAACAAACAAACTAAATCGCTTTTGGATATCTGTAGTAAAACTCTTTTCACCTTAACAGCTTTTTATAGAATTAAAAAAAAACAGTCAAAATGACTTCATAAGAATTGTGACCAAATCATTCAATCAAATCTTTATTTATATTTATGAATTTCGTATCTGACTGTTTTTCAATATCTAAGCACAGTTATCTCTGTGTTTAAAAGAACTGTAAAAATCTCACCCACTTCGTTCTGAGGAAATTATGACTGTAGTTCGCGATAGTATGAAGGAAAACAACATCTCTGGTATAATAATTAATGAGATTTTTTGATAATAATTAGAATTTACATATTGACAAATAATAAATGACTCAAGTTCTTTATCCCATACATGATTTAAATCCGATGAACCCAAAGTCATCTTTAGCTACAACGACCTACTTTATCTAAAAAACTTATACCTGGTGAACGCCAGACAATGTTTCCGGTATTTATCAAACAGTTTGCCAAATAAACTGTGTTCGCTCAGTTCCAACATTAAAAAAACAGCGGTTACAATTTACGAATTATTAATCTATAAGTTGATTCCATGAACTTCTATTCTCTCAAGCTAACTGTCAAGAATGGCATACGCATTTAAGTTTCAAGATAACAGTTCACAATGACCCTACGAACTAATAACCCCTGCCTACCAGTCGATTATACTTATGATTAAAGGTCTATAGTGCCCTTGATAAAACACGAACTAAATCCATGTTTAGCCCACATTTACGAGACAAATCATTCGCTATGATTTATTATTTATACTGTTATTATTCAATTAGGCTGATGAACGCTTCTGGAAGTTTTCAAAATTTATACATTCAAGCGGAATTTTATCTAATTATTCATCTTATTCACCACCAAAACAGAACCAAACTAAGAAAATGACGGCAAGTTGATTCAGCGTTGTCAGGTTCTTCGATTATAATACCACGTCACCCGCTTTTATATAAAATAACAATATAACTGATCTTCTCCTTTAAGTAAAAATAGTATAAATTCCCCATTTCGTAACGAACACGTTGCGAGAGATATAGAAGGCTACAGAAGCTCTATGTACAACTATGTCCATATAATTTGAATTACTCACAAAACGGGTTTCCAATTCTAAGATCTTCATTTTGATCAGGTCCAGTGAAATTTTGTTTGATACACTGCTTCGCTACATTATGTAATCGAATAGATTTAAATATCTGCTAATGTCATCTACTATGTCTGCATAATTTAGGACTCCATCCCTTTGTTATTGAGTTTCAAAAGAACTATGTTTAAATAAGCCACAATAATGGTTGAATCTCACTATATAGTCTTATGCCTATTTGAACACTGAAGTTTGTTGAGCGTCCTCCAAATTATTTTCCACTCTACACCTCCGAAATACTTATCATTGTACCTAAAGTATTGTATGGTAAAGTATCCTTCATTGATTGGAATCTCGAAATTGCGAAAGCAGCAATTTCTATAAAGTTTCATTATACCTGTGGAGTATCGGAGTAAGTAACTCAGTGGACACTTAGTTTTGGCGCAAAATTAGCAGTATAATGTCCTGGGTGAATGCTCATCATGTTACTCAGATTAGTTTTGTTGAAATCTTACAGATTCATTTCACTTATTCGGATACAGTATTTTCGTATTCCTGCCTACTGTTTTGTTGTCCACAGCGACCCATTCTTGACATCTTTTCTCCTTATATTCAAAAACTTTTTGTCCAGATATCGAAAATATACAAGTGTAGAATGGAAGTGGTATTCGTTATTGGCAGTAATTTCAATAAGTTTTTATTGTGCCCTGGGGCTGATCATTATCATATTCCGATTACTTTAGTTCAATTTAGTTTTAGCAATAGAGCGTCATAATAATCGGATTACTTTTGTATTCTTATCATTCAGATTTCATGACAGTATTTTCGTTTTCCTGACGATTGTTTTGGCGTTCTATCGCTATCTTTATGAAGATTTTGCCTTCTTCTGGTGACTTTAATTTATTGCACTAAAATGGTTGACATGTGAAGTGATGATCTCAAATTCTACTTGTAAGATTATTTGCTTCCCCATTTCCAATTGCGATAATTTTATCTTTTTATAGTCCAGATTAGATTTTGTTTTATATTTATGTCTTGTTTTGGCCTGATCGCCATTTGGTTATCGGATAATACACATTTGATGTACCAGGTTCATGTTAATGTAGTTCGAACCGTAAACTGGTTTGTGATTCTTCTAAATAGAGACTTAATCCTGATTTATCCGAGTATTTAAAGTTATCTTAGTAGAAACAACATTATCTTTTTAATGTATCTCGATATTTCGGCACACATTAGTCTACCTAAACGAGCAGTAGGCCACCGCAAATCGTTAAACGACTGCCAATAACCAATTGTAAATTTTTACAAATATTTTATTTTCTTTAAATTTATCTTGGAAACAGTGTACGATGTAAAAAAATAATAATTATAAATCTAATTTCCAATTCGAAAATATTGTTCAACCATAATGTATTTTTATGAATTCCAATTATAAAATATTTTTCATATTTCCATTTTGATTTTGTTTTTGTTTTTTTTTTTTTTCAAAAATTATAGGTTTTATTAGACAGTCCTAAAGCTAGACGTGAAGTTGACCTACATTGGCGTGTCAGTGGTTGTCGTCATATTGTCAATATTGCTGATGTCTATGAGAATACATATGGTGGTAATAAATGTCTCTTAGTCGTTATGGAATGGTGGGTAGAAAATGAAAAAAAAAAAAACTACAACATTAAATCATTCATATATTTTTCTATATCATCATTTTATAGATATAAATAGTTTAATTATAGTTAATTTAGTTTCACAATTATAACTTAATTAAATGATGATAAAGTAGATTTATCATAACATAAAGTTCTTTTATCTCTAATTAGTTTGTTGTACTTTGTATATTTTTAGTATGGAGGGAGGTGAACTATTCGAACGTATACAAGATAATGCTGATGGTGCATTTACCGAAAGAGGTTTGTAAATAATATTTATAATTCTTTTTTTTGTTTTTGTTTTATTATTATATTAATACAAATGTTTTATTATTTTGCAGAGGCTGCTCAAATAATGCATGAAATTTGTGTGGCTGTACATTATCTACACAGTCGTGATATTGCTCATCGTGATTTAAAACCTGAAAATTTATTATATACATCGCCCCAACCGAATGCTATATTGAAATTAACAGATTTCGGTTTTGCCAAAGAAACATTAATAAAGGACACCCTACAGACGCCGTGTTATACACCATATTATGTTGGTGAGTAGGGTATTTCAATACATGATCAAACAGGCAAAATTTAAAATTTAACGTAATTAATTTTCAAGATCTTTTCCTAAATCATGAAAGTGACTTAAGAGGTTTTAATGCTACATTTTGTGACCAAACAATTGATTTACTTATTTCGAAATTATGATCAATTTTAAAAATATATACAGTCAAGGTGAAAATTATAGGCACAAAATGAAAATTAAAAAAAAAAACAATTTTTGTAATATTTAAATTTAGTATTTTATTGACAGATAAGAAGTGAGATCGTCAAAAAATTTTAAAAATTTTTCATTTAAACTTTTAACTTAAGTATTATTTGTGGTTGTTTATCAAGATACCTTTGTGAAACATGTCAGTTATTATATTTATACACACGGAGAAAAAGCATGACTCAATGTCAACGTTAAATATAGTTGATTTTAATATTTTTTTCATTTAGTTTAAATTGAACATTTTTACATTTGTGGTGAAATAATATTGTTCATATTAGAATCTTTCGATATAAAATACATAAAATTATAAACGATAAATTTTTAAAATTACACAATTCACAATGTTAAATAACACTTTTTTGTCTCTGAATCAAAATCATAATTGGAAAAAAGTTAAATTCATTATAATTTAATTGATAGAAAACCTGACTCTGTTAGAAAGAATGGTCCACATGTTGTTTCTGTAGCCAAAAGTCTAGAAAGCGCTTTTAAAAGAGCTCCTAACACACCCGTTAAGAAAGTAGCATAATGGAGGATGAAACGTATGTTTTAAAAGATTTTTCGAAACTTCCTGTTCAAAGTATGTTGCTGATGCTCGTATGGAAAGTTGAAGAAAAGCAGTCAAAATTCCCCATGAAGTTTTTAGTATGACAAGCAATATGCAGTTCCAGCAAAACGGGCTCTATAAATATCAAAAATTATATCAGGGAATGTTTACAAAAAAACTGCTTCATAAGACTTCATAAGTGTCCACTTATTTTTGGCCTTACTTGACATCCTCTCACTATGGTAAACAATATTGTGGTATTTGTATCAAAATGTATAAAGTCAAGCTTTTAGCAAATTTTCATCTTCATATAGATGTGCCTATAGTTTTTCCCCACAGATATAATAACCATTCGTTGATGTTATGTTCAAGCTTAATTTCGTAAATTTATCTAGAAATTCTAGACCCAATATTCTTTACGGAAATGGGTTCATAAAAGATTTATAACTATTATAACTATGATATTGGGGCAAAAGTTTTAACAGTTACTTTCTTTTAGAATAGAGACCAATTCTTGAGAAACTCTCGTTTGATACAACTACCGCTGCTGTTGACAATCTTTGAACGAGTGTGATTCGGGTGGTAGGAACGAGTGTGATAGTGTTTTAGGAACATGAATTTTAGATAATAATAGCGTTTGCTATTAAATGCTTCAATTTCGTTTTCGTTTTATTAAAATTTTATTTCTTTTGCAGCTCCCGAGGTATTGGGCCCTGAGAAATACGATAAAAGCTGTGACATTTGGTCACTGGGTGTTATAATGTACATTTTACTCTGTGGTTTTCCACCATTCTACAGTAACAATGGTATGGCCATATCGCCTGGTATGAAGAAACGTATACGTACAGGACAATATGATTTTCCCAATCCTGAATGGAAAAATGTTAGTCAAGCGGCCAAGGACTTAATTAAAGGCATGTTAAATGTTGATCCCAGTAAACGTTTAGCCATTGAGGATGTAATGCGTAATAAATGGATTGCCCAATATACTGAAGTACCTATGACACCACTGTGCACAGGACGTATGCTTAAGGAGGGTGAAGAGACTTGGCCTGAAGTGCAAGAAGAAATGACTAGATCATTAGCAACAATGAGAGTAGATTATGATCAGGTGGGTGAGGTGAGAGAGAGAGAGAGAAAGAGAGAGAGAGAACAAAAGAGAGATAGAAGAGTGAAAAAAATTAAATTTCATACAAATTTTGAAATTAACATTTAAATAAAATTTTTAATCTTTCAGATGCATATTAAGGCTTTGGATAAATCTAATAATCCTTTATTAAGCAAAAGACGAAAAAAGATTGAGGAAATGGCTGCAGCCCAAAACAATTAAATCCAATGGCTGGAAAGTAAAGGACAAAATTGAAACCTCAATTAAATTTATTAATATATTTTTTTAAACAATAACAAAAACAAATACTTGTTATAATTAACAAGTTTCCTTAATGAATTATTTGAAAAGAAAATCAATTGATTTGAATTTTAATTATGACTTAAAAACCATTAAAACCCAAAAAGGGTTAAATACATTTCTATTTTATTTAGTTTATTATATGTATAACAAGGAAAGGTATATTTTTCGTTTGTAGGCAAAATAATTGCTATAAATATATATAGAGAGAGATTTTTTAATATTTCACAAGTTTTTTGTTTAAATAAACTTATTCTTTACTATGTAAAAGCTTAAAAACAAAAAACTCAAGTGTTAAACAAATATGACGATAAAACGAAATACTTAACTAAATAATGAATATTAATTAATACCATATAATAAATATATAATTAATATTAATATATATATATAAACAGCTGCGGTCAAATTAATAGCACCACATACAAACGTCTTCTTTAGAAGCCATAAAAGCCACTTAAAGGTTGTTCTTATTTTATGGTTTAATAAAGTAAAAAATTAGTTAAAACAATTAAGAATGCAAAATTCGGCTATGTCGAATCTTCAATACCTCCACCACAAATACGTGTAAAGTGAATATACTATGATTCGTACATACACACACACAACAAACGTATACAATATATATACAAGTATTTCTTAAATATAACACGGAACACTTAATGATTCATAAAATTCGTTATATTTGTCTATCGATTTTAATAATGTTTGTAATGGTAATGAAGTACATAAAGTTTAATGTTATGGCAAAACTCCATTCTTATTTGTCGATTTATAATTGAAAATTCAACGAAAGATTTGGCTTGAACTTAGAGGTTGCCTCAGATATCGGTCTATAACTTTTAATATATTGAATAAATTTTACTGGTTTCAAATGGGAAATCTCTCAGGACTACAACAAATACTCAGGTCAAATTTTATTGTGTCCTTTCAATTGCTATATAAACCCAGATTTTGATTTGACGAAAGAATACATATACATTATGGGATCTGAGATGATTCCTTTTTTGTGAAAAAGTTATTATACCCTCTTCACCACTTGTGGTGGTGGAGTGTATAAAATTAGTGAAGAAGAAACAATAAAATTTTTTTTCCAGAAGTATTGCTAAACGTGGTGTCAAAATAATACGACCACCCGGTTTCAAATTTAACTATTTATTCTTAGAATTTTGTAGTATTTCCTATGTCGGACATCGCCTTCCCATTGAATTTATTACATTCTGCCTCATTCCAGGATAATACAGTTCGACGCCTGCTCTATAGTGGTCCAAAGATTGTAATTTTTGTCGGTTTATTTAACGATACCTTTTTTATACGTATATTCAGAAAAATCGATTGGATTTACATCGGGAGACTTGGCAGGCCATTTCATTACACTGACTCGTTCTCGTGGCCCGAATCAGTGACATTTCTTCAGAGCTTTTAATCAAACTTTAATCTATTTGAGACATGCGGAACAGTTAAGCGGGAGACTTTGCATGGTCTATAAGTTTTTAAATTATATATTAATTATATATATTATAAATTCTTATAGACAGATAACATTTTAATGCGGACTTCTTTATTTAACGTAAAATATGATGAACAACAGTTTTTCATTCACGGCCCCCTACTTTTAATTTGTAGGTTATGGTATTTCATTTATTTCAAACATAATCGAAATGGTGTAATTACTTTGAGAGGTCTTAATCTGATATTTTGTCTTTTGAGTCAAATTTCTGTGTTCATTTAAAAGAAATGTCTTCTTCTTCTTCTCAGAGAATATAATATAAACAACGAAACTACAAAATTGTGAATAAAAATATTCATGAACAAAAACACAAATCAGCAATGAAGATGAGACATGTGAGTGGTGCTATTATTTTGAATGCAGCTGTGCAATATGCAAAAACATGCTAACAATAAATATGTACGTTAAAACCTAAAGTCAATAAATATTTTTAAACAAAAACAAAATCATTCATATGAAATATTTTAAAAGTTAACATTGATCCTAAACTCTATATAATGAAAACTGTAATAATAAAATAAATTACAAATTATATATACAAACAAAAGCAACAAAAATAAAAAAATAAATTGTCATAGTTAATAATAAATATTAAATAAATATTAAATTGTTAATTTGTATTGCATAAAACAGAGAAATACTAAAAGAAAACAAAATAATCCATGTCTGTGCACAAGGCATTAGGGTGATCTAACTGATTTTAACCAGTTATTTTGGTTTTTCTAAAAAGCTCACATTTTGAAACCGGATTTTTTCCTTGGAAAAGTGTGTTTTTATGAATTTTATTGGATTAAAAAATATTTTCTTTCAAAATTTCAAACATTTTGATATTTTAAGGTACTGGAAAATTTCCAGTGGGTAATGCATTCATTAGGTTTTCCACCAAAACAGATATGGAAGTTATTGGATCTGAATCTAAAGATATAAACATGAACAAAAAAATAACATTTCAAATCCAAAAATCATATTTCAAACCAATACTATTTTAGAATCTATCCGGAAGGCTTCAAAACTCACTCAATGCTTTGTAACTATTTGTCCTACAGGTACATTGAATGGAAGATATCAATATCAAATTTTATAAAAACAAAGAAAAACAAGCAAGGATGCTCTGTTAGGCTATGCCAAAACTTCAATATCCTCCACCACAAATCCGTGTGAAATAAATACCTTATATTTCATACATACGCCCTCACAAATACACGTACAAACCTAAGTAATTTAAAAAAGATTTTCTTAATTATAACACGGAGCACTTAGTGGGTCATAAAATTACTGAAACGATTTTGATATTTGGAGTATAACAAATACCCAAATTGCAGTGTCAACTATTGTGAATATGAGCATGCCAACAACAGACAGATGGACATACTTATATCGACACAGATTTTGATTTGATGCAACGAGAACGTTTCAAATTTAAACAAATTAATGTTAAAATTTAATCTGTTAAATAATTTTTGCAAAATTGACAAACGGTTTATGTCTCAAATTTGTGATTGTCTCTTCTTACTAGACGATCGATTATGCGTCTCATAAAAATGTCTAGAGCTCGAAATGCTAAGTTCGGGTCTTCGTAGATTCTAAAAATCATAAGCAAATATTGAAATTATCAGATCACATAATTGGATCTCCGTTACGGAACGAACTGAGTTACACTCGACCAAAGAAAAATGTTTCCCCATTAAAGAATTATCGGATATAGCCAAGGTGTTACAACAACAACACGTATATATTGAGCAAAGAGTGGATACTAGAACAGTTCCCTGAGGAACAGTAGCTTTTAACCATAATCCCTCTTTGTAAATGATTCTTATTGACTTATACACGAAATGACAATCTTAATATACCACTTTCACAAATAAGGAGTGAGATCGAATAATTCGTAACACACGTTTTTCATTAAATCTTTTTTAACTCAATTATTTTTTCATTTTTTTTTTCAAATCAAGATCTGACAATAAAAAACATTCCAGCATGTTTTTTTAGAATTCGGATTATTATTGTTACTGTGAGAATGATTTCATAAACAGACGGACATTGATAAATTGACTCTGATTATAATGTGATGCAAATATATATACTTAATGGGATCTAAAATGATTCCTTCTTGGCGTTACACGCGGAATAAACTGTTTTTAATAAAATAAACTTTTTTCTTATCATTTTTGGACGTTTAAGTTTTTGATTAAATAAACTGGTTATTTAAAAAACCAAAATTGGTTTACATAAAATTGCAATTTTTCGAAGAAACCAAAAACTGATATCTAAAAAATGCCGAGGAATCGATCACCCTACAAGGTATTCATTTTTAATAAAATTATATTTTTTTTAAGTTTAAAGAGTTTTATATTAAAAAAACACAAACAAACGCATTCAAAATTATTATTTAATTTAATTAAACGAAGAAAATAAATTTTGCAAGTATTTTTATAGCTCTTTTGTAGCATTAACAACAAAATTAATTGATCAACCATTTAAAATTAATAATAAAGAAATAAACAAATATAAAAACTATTAAAAAAGATAAAATAATAATTATTGTTATATAAACAAATTATAATGGTGTGTTATTTTAAAAAAATCAATATCTGTATTATACACTGGGGCAGAATCGATTTTTTTGTAAATCTATAAATTTTGATCAGTTGGATGGTTTTGTAGCATATTAAACATAATGGCAGCAAAGGAGTGTAAACTTTAAAAGTTCTGATCCCAGAGAGGTATCTCATACAGTACATTCATTGACCGCATGCCAATTTTCATTTCTCATTTAATCAAAACAAGTAAGAATCTTATTATCGGTTAACCACAAAGTTGTTTCATAACATGTAATGAACAACCCTCGTATAATTTTATGTTCTTAATTATTCTTAAGTGTGCAGTACATTATTGTGAAACTAACATTTAAGTTAATCAATTTTTGTGGGGGGTTAAATGGGCGCTACAAGATTAAGCACTTTGGTGCAAGAGATTTATGATATTTGGAAAGGGGGCTTTTATAGGATCTATGAGAAGTAATGAACCGAGCCTCGCAGAATTTGACACACCGATTTAGTATACTAGAAGACTTATTTTTGTTGAATTAATTTCGTTGAAATCGCTTTATACTTAGGACTTTTTTGACTTTAAAACTTTATTCTGGGACGATATTTGTATGGGAAATATTGGACCAAATATTATCGATTTCAAAAAACTTCGTACTTGTACCAAAGCGATAATATGTGCCAAATTTCATCATCAATAACTCAAAAATTGCGACCTGTAGAGTGCTCACAACATTTACAAGGACAGCAAGCGGGACGGACAGCTTTTAATTGAGAATCAGAAGATGATCCTAAGTCGAACGGTGTACTTAAAGGTTGGTGTAGTGCCATTTTTTCTGTATGCTATGAACATCAGCACAAATGCATAATACCCCAACCACCTACGATGGTGTAAATAGGAGAGACCTATTAATATATATCCCCAGATATTTTTCGATCTGTTTTATTTTTTTATTCAGTACTTCAATGTGTCCCAAAACCCCATTTTGAAGCCTCCATTTTTCATACAAAACCACTGCCGATCAAAATTAAAAAATTCGTTACTGCCAGACTGTGTATTGTAGCATATTATGTGTATTATGTGTTCGAGCCGATATCTGATGAGAACATAATTTAAATTGTTATACTAATTAAATGTTTGTAAAAGTGAAAATTTTTTTAAGTATTAAAATTGTTATACATCATAAATGTTGTTGCTGTTGTTAGACTAACATACACGAAACAAACATACAATGAAACAATTACACTTATACAATGAAAATATATTTTGAACTGAAAATATTGGTAAATAAATTAAAAAAGAAAATTAAAAAAAATTGCAATTGTTATTCTCTTTCTCATTCCAAAAGCGATTGATTGATTGATATACAGAATTGAACGATAACTCAGTAACTTTTTCCCACTAAGTATTTATAGACTTAACTGTGCTCATAAAATAGAGTAATGAAGGATTGAGATCGAAAAATTCTTAACGCACGTTTTTCAATAAAATGTTTAACCCAAGTAAAATTTGTTTTTTGATCAAGTTTTTTTTGTAAAACTTGTCATTTATTTTGTTAATCTGATTTAAATTTGAGATCAGAAAAAGTGCATAAATTATTAAATTTTTTCAACAAATCCAACTTGGTCCGACAAAAAGTTGACCAAGCATTCAAAGGTCTGCCATCAAACTGTTTCCGTTAATAGAAAACGTCAGTTCTGGTAAAAGGAACTTAAAAAGGATGGGAACCAAAAACTAAAAAAATAGAAAGTATTTTAAAAAGAGTTGTCAAAAAATCCGGTAAGAAAGCAGCCCGGTTAGTTCAGTGGTCGGACTATTTAAATGTTTAAAAGCATACAAGACTAAAAAAGTTTCTGATAGAGAAGCTACAAAAAAATTAGAGGAAGCAACAGAGCACGGAAAGTCAATATTTCTAGAAAAATATTTTTTGCTGCATAATGATGACGAAACGTATGTTCTGGCAGATTTTTGTCACTTCCTGGTCAAAAATTTTATTTTGCTAATGCTCAAGGGAATGTTGAAGAAAAGTTTAGGACCCAATAAATATATAAAAATGAAAATGAAAATGTACAAACTATTCGAGCAAAGTGACAGAAAGCACAATGAAAACGTTAATGGAATCACTAGCGATTAAAACTATAAAAATATTTTCTTTTGTTAATTGTAATAATTTCAACTAAATAAAAATGTTATAACTGTATCCGTGTGGAGTCTTCCTATTTCACTCCCATCGGACACGTCCCCAGGTGGCGGATAGGGTTGGTTGTAAGATTACGCCTAGTCCGCGCATGCCATCACTGCGCGCGATGGTCTCATTATTACGTGCACACTCATGGGACTGTATGGAAAAATAATTTAAATTTAAAGAAAATAAAACAAATAACGGAACGGATGTAGATGACGGAAACGGCAATGGAACACGAACTGACAACACCTCCGATAAGGACGCTAAGGTCCAGGGGATTCTAATCCATCCGGTAGGGCAACAGATGCTTACATCAACGCTGAATTAGACGGACTGCGCGGAATTCTTCTGGAACCTGCAGAGCGAACTAAGAAGGAGAAATCTAGGAATGGTGCTAGGGCCTCCATAAGCTATCTTAATAGGATGGCGAAACGAGACCCTGCACTCCTCACGAGTAGGGATAAACACATGATAAGGAAGCACAGGAAAAACATCAACAGGTTCGAAAGATCATATGGTTCTACCAGTGCGATCCTTGGATTGTCAAATCCTTTTGGGCTATGGGTAGTCTCAGAGGAGGGATCACTAACCATTTAAAGCGATGGAAAACCTACTTCTGTGACTACTCATCAACGCAGTACATTAAGGAACAGCTCCAGCCAGGCACAAATGTTAACGGACAAAACGAAGTCCACGATGGATGGTGCCAGGAAGGAGACCACATTGCTGTATAAGTCTGACTCAAAGTCAACTGAAACCTCTCGTTCAATCCCAAAGGATACTACCAAAGGAATCTATCCTAGCTCGGCTCAAACTTATGCACAAGCTCACAGAAGTGATCCGATCCTGGCTGATAAATCTAGAGCTTCCATACAGGAACTCACCAGACAAACCACACTCGGAACTGATCGCTTCTGTGTGCAAAAGAGAGCTTGTGTCAAGACACAGACTGTCTCCTCAGTCCCTCCCAGGAAGGACAACGAAAGTAAGAGGCCTGTGGAATGGCACAAAGCAGGTAAAGCGAAGGCTGATCATAAGCCATATTGTCCTCCTAAGGTCTTCAATAAAGAAGGCTCTAAAAGGGCTAGATTTGGCTATGATCCCCCTGTTGCGAAGAGAGCTGGTCAACCGTCGACCAATATCCACAAAAGCAATCAGAAGAAGGCCAGCGGGGGAGATGGTGCAGATGACGATCAACCTTCTACCTTAAAGAGAGCAAGGCAGACGCTAAAGAACAGCGGAATCCAAGCGGCAGTCATAGACAGAAGCGATCCTGATGGGAAGATTAATCCTGAACTATGGCGGTCGGTGGAGAAACTGGTCTTGGAAGAGATTTTCTTGATAAAAGGCAGGCCGAACGCGGTAACGTTCTAGGGAGCTGACTGGGTAAAGGGTATCAAAACTGTCAGCTGTGGTAGCAAGGAGTCTTTAGAATTTCTAAAGGCCACAGTTACCAAGTGCGGTGCCCAGTGCAACAACGCAAACCTGGACGTTATAATGGCATCGGAACTGCCACTTCGCCCAGTCGTTACGGTATGGATTCCACCACCCATGCAATCGGTGGAATACATATTGACAAGTCTGGAGAACCAGAACGAGGGTCTCAATACCAGCCAGTAGAAGCTACTGTTTTCAATGACCCGTAAGAGACCAAGAAGAGACTTCAGGTTCGCAGTGGACGAAAGGTCTCTGGATAAACTTGACTGGATGAGTGGGATAGCTTGTTACGGTTTGGGCACTATCAGTTTTCGTTACACAAAACCTGATAAGACCAACGAGGTTCCAATGATGCAAATAAACCTGCATCACAGTGATGCGGCCTCAACTGAACTTGCTATCCACCTCACCGAGAACAAGGAGCCCTGGATTGACAACAGCAGGGTCATGGGTATTAGGGTCACGGAATATACATTGATCGTACCATCTACGGATGAGAATGTAAGAACTTGTTCAATAAGGCAAAGTGCATTAGCAACCCCAAAGACTAGAATGAGTACAGGATAGGCTTCAATAAGTATAAGGGGACATCAAACGGACAAAGCCATTTGATTTTGTCGAGTATTTTCCAAGGACTCCAGCGTCCCTGGATATATTCAGCGATCTGATGGCTCAGGGACCGAGATCAGCCTTGAGTCCCTCAAACTACTTATGGGGACTCACTTCCGGGATGTGTGGGTGAGGGGGCAAGTGACCGTGATGTGGAATTTCTGTATAGATAATGTCTGCGAATCTGGTGGGCGGCGATAGAGGAGATTATAACGATGGATAAGGTAGCGTGGGCGATTAACACTTTTGGGGCACATAAATCACCAGGACCGAATGGTTACAGTCATGATGCTGAAGAGACGGATTATCGAATCCAGCTTAGGGAATATACATCTTAGGAAATTTGTGACGAGGGGAATACCTCAGGGTGGGTTCCTTGGCTCATATCAGTTAACGTCATTTTAAAACGATTCGATGCAATGGGTCGGAAAATTGTGGCCTATGCGAATGACATCGTCATACTGGTAACAGGGAAAATTTTTCCCACGACCACTGATGTCATTCAGATGGCACTTGATAGTCTGCCCTCTGGCCTCTGAACAAAGAGTTGGGATTGAATCCATCGAAAAAAAGTTAGTCCTTTTCACCAGGAGATATAGACTTGAAGGATTCAGACCGAGTGAAGGTGTGCATTTTTGATGTGACGATAAATCGCACCACCCTTCTCTACCCACGTACCTACCTAACATATATGTATTAAATTATTCGATCCCCTTGTAACATAATAACCCTGAGTGAAGTTAATAATATTAAGAAAAACTGGTGGACAATTTCATCTTCTTAGCAAGAAAGGTGAAGTGCTTACAATTTAATTCATTTCATTCTTTTCCTTCTCAACCATGTTTCCAAGCGTCTCATATGAATGTCTAGGAACCGAGATGTTACGTTGGGGACCTTGTGTGTGCTGAAAATCATTAGCATATATTGAAATTATTCAGATCATCGCATAAGGTCATTATAAGTTTATATTAAGTAAAAAGTGAATCCTAGAACACTTCCCTGAGGAACACCAGCTTTTATACATAATCTTCAGTTGTAAATGATTCTTCTTCTTTCATCAATAGGGAGTGAGATCGAAAAATTCTTAACTTTTCACTATAGTGACAGGATTTGAAATCAAAATTAAGTGGATACATTATGAAGTTTTATGAATGGACGCTGCCTTTTTTATAAACATTCCCTGATATAATTTTTGGTATTTATAGAGCCGTTGAAACAAATGATTGGATTCTTTTGCCGCAACTGCATATTAATTGCCATACCAACAACTCTTTGGAACAATTTTTACTGCTTTTGGGTCTTAAACATTCTCTCGAGCATTAGTAACATAAAATTTTTGACAAGAAAGTTTGATTTTAAAACTTTAAGTTTATTTAACACAACTCTACAGAAGATAGAATAACCTCAATGAAAAAATAAATTAAACAGTATCCCAACAATATTTATGCGCTAAAAATGTGTAGGATTTCATTAAAAATAAGTTTTTATTTACAAAAATAAACAATTTTGTTTAAATTTGTACAATTCATAAGAGTTTCAAATACATATACAAAAGTATATTGATTGATTATTGTTATTCATATTAAAAATATTTAAATATATAATTTATATTTTTAATTTATTCACAGATTAATATTTTCAAAAAATAATTCATTCAAAATCAGTTTTAAAAATGTTTTTTTTTTAATCCATTTTAATATCACCAAATTGTTTAATTTTTAATTTAATGTGTAACAATTTTTAAATTTAGTTTTTTTAGTTTTGAGTGTTAAAAATTCAAAATTCAATAATATAAAATATATTGAGTTAAGAACTTTTTAATGAAAACAATTAATAAAAAATAGTTGTAATAAATAAATTTAATTGTTTGTAAAAAACAGATCTTTAAAATAATGATATAGTTTTTTCTAAATATTCATAAACTTGCTCAAAATTTTAAATTAATTAAAAAAAATAAATAAATTTAAACAAAAAAAAAAATACTAAAAAAATTCAATAAATTACAAAATAAATAACAAAAAAAAAAAAACAAGTAAAAATTTTAAAGTCGGTCAAGCCCGACTATTTAATACCCTACACCACATTGTTGGTTGTGAACGACTACTACGAAATATTTCTGTACGGCCCTCGTATAATTTGCTTTTCTTTTTTATGCTTATGTGTGCAATAGATTATTGTGATACTAACACTTATGTAAAATTTCTGTAAGTTTATATGGGAGTTAGAAAAATTTATGGACCGACGCTCGTATAAATTTGCACAGTGGTTTTGTCTTATATTTATCTTAATTTTACTGAATACTTTTACAATTCCCACGTATATGTGCGATTTATGAGTTTTAAGATATTTGGAAAAGAGGTTATATGGAACCAATGAGAAATAATAATGGATCCTCGTATAATTTGGCACATCGGTGTAAAATATAATATTTTTGCCAAATTTGTTTAACATCGTTTTATATTTAGGACCACGCTGATGATTGTTGTAACAGTTCGGATGTATCTGGTTGTTGTTGTAACAGTCGGAAGGAAATAGTATATTTATCAATTTTGATTCATATTATTGTTCATCACCAGGCCAAGGAATCTAGTCACATTAGGATATAGCTTTAGGATGGCACGGACAATACGTGACCAAAAGGCATTGAGCATGTTACTTCATCCCGATCACAGTTCTGCTAAAACTACCGCGGCAAAATCCGTTCAATGTCGGGAATGGGCGGCCTGGAATCACGACATTCATGTGGTAACTTTAAACTGAATTTCAGGCGTCTCTGTAAATGTCGTTCAAAACTGTCATATACGAAATCTGATGCAAAGGATCATGGACATATCTATGCATGCTATGTTCGTATACACGAATATTTTTCAATTTCAATGGTCTTCATTCTTAAGAAAAAAATAATAACATGTCCCAAACAGTTGTATCGAATGAAAATTTGATACTATCGGTTACAACCGAACTGTTACACAAAAACAACCAGCCGGGCGGATCGACATCGTTAAATCGACCCAGAAAGTGATTACTTTTCGAACAGTATACTATTATATAAGTGGGTGTTACTCCATTTTTTCTGTAGTTGACAGTGGTGTAGGGTATAATAAATAAAAAAAAAACAACTAATAAATCAAAGCAAGTTAATGAATAAATATTTTTTGCAATAATTTGGAAGAGAAGGAAAAAATTTAACCCTTTTTTGGGTACTTACTTTTTATACGTTTATTCTTGCGACAGGGATAATTATGTTTGCCAATTGTTATAGAATTATTTAAGTTATCCGTGATCTCTATCAAACCAGAACATTTTATAGATTGTTGTAGTTGTTGTTGCATACAAATATCTTGATTATTAATAGTTTTAGAATTATTACTGAGTTTTAAGTTGTCGTTATTATTTTTAGAGTCTGTAGTCTTGTTCTTGTTAGAATTTTCATTAGTATTTGTTGTTGTTATTGTTTGTTTTGTTTTAGTTTTGTTAGTAATATTATTTTTATTATAATTTGTAGAAGATATATCATTTGGTTGAACTGTAGCTGCTGCTGTAGCTGATTTAAAATGCCAAGACATTTCAATCTCTAATTCAGCTTGTGTTGGATCACCCATTAACATTTCCATATTAACCAGAATATCATTTAGATTACCCCGTTTGGAAATAAACTCAATACCTCCATAATATAAAGAACCGGCATTAACTGACAGCGATTGATCGAAAAATAATATGGTTTGTAACCAATTTGTGCGTGGTGACCAGGGATCTGTACTGAAACCCAACGGTGTGTGGGATTTAGTAAAATAAATATGAAAATAAAAAGCAACACCATCCATATGGCCAGATTTTTGTATTGGCAACATAAATTTACTGCGAAAATTAAGATCTTTTACAGAAGCAGTGTAAAGGTCTAGGGATTTAATGTGAAACTGTTTACTAATAACCTAAAGATGAGGAAAATGTATGTTAAAAACGATAACAAAAATTAACGTTATAGTCGGTGAAACGCGACTATGAAATACCCTATAACATGACTAGAGCATAAATAAATATGAACAGACCCTAGTAAAATATGATTTATGATGATACTCGCCTGGGGAAAGGGGCTATAGGAAACTATGTACCGATTCTTGCAAAATTTGGCACACATAGAAAATGATATTATTAATTTATACACTTTATGTATGGAAGCTAAGGTAATTTGTGGACCGATTTGTAGGAAATTTCCATGTGGATTTAAACTAATACAGAATACACTGATACATATTGCTATAAACACATTTAATTATTTTTCTTAATTTTTGTTTAAAAACCTTTTAAAAGTTTACAAGATTTTTTCTTAGTCTTGTTGTGTACCCTATCCATGCGATCAAATATTCTTGGTGCTATTTATTTTCATAAATGCTGACTTGAAAAATGCTTTTAAAATATTTTAAATTCTTTTACCTTTTTAATGATTAAACCTCAAATTTATAAAAATATCTGGAAATTACATAATTCAATTGATACATTTCATAACGTTTTATGATCACGAAGGGAATTTTTCTATCCAATTAAGAAAAAAGCAAAATTAAATTTTTTCATGCCCAAGAAAAATTGATCTAAAAATTAAACGTTCCAAAAGTGTGGTACGTAATTTCTTTAAAAATGATATTAAGAAAACTACCCAGGGAAATACAAAATAAGCAAAGACAGTTTAACCTTATAAAACAAAACTCGTAACAAATTGTATTCATCACCAATAATTAACTAATTTAATATTTCGGTGATTTCCAAATTTAAAATTTGTTTTGTTCCAACAAAAATGTACAGCACAATTAAAACGAATTTCTGCCCTTTTCTCTTAAGTAACATCGACTGTGGTTAAAAACATACCAAATACCTTATTTGACAATACTGTCGCTAATTTTCAATGCGATAATACAAATGAGAATCATTTCCAGAATATGGATTATATCATAAATTATGATACCGAAACTGAAAAGATTTCATGATATCATCATCCTAAAGATCTATTAGTCTACTGTTCAGCTTGTTAAAAGTATTTAAGAAAATATTTTATGGAAAAATAAAATATTAAATGATCGATATATCATTTCAGTTTGGTTTTCGAGAAAATACAGATCCATTGAACAGGTAAATCTATTAACTAAAGATATTAGAAAATTTCTTGAATTAAAAAGTATTATTCAGCAATATTTTTGGATGAAGCATAAGCCTTTAATAAGGTTTGTTGTGAATCTTTACTTAATCTATACGTCCGATTTGCCCTTATTCGATAATACAGCAATTCTCAGTTCACATGAGGATCCTAACTTAGAAAACAAGATACTTTGGACATTTATTTAAAACTCTTGGAAATATGGTTAGCACGTCACTTTCGCTCTTAGAAGAGAAACCAGTCAAAATTAAGTCCTGACAATAAAATAATACTGTAAAAAACGTTTATATATTTATATAGACAAATTATAAACAATTATAGCGTTAAGCTTGCCAACGATATATTATAACGATATGATATTATATAGAGGTCACAATCGAAAATTCTATGGGCTAGTTTGAAAAGTTTACGAGATATACAACAAGTCCAAGGTTTCAACTAACCTGCTTGACTAACGTCTTACATATGTGCAGACAGGTTCAAGGCTCAGTCGGAATAATTTACCACCATGCTTTATAATAAGAAACATGGGCAATGGGAAAGAAATATCAGATTTCCCTAAATAAGAAAATTTAAATTTAGGATTTAAACTTTCTATACTTATTGTGAGGCCTCAAAAGAGAGGCAGATTCAATAAATGAATAGAACATATACAAAAAATATTTTCTTATTTAAATGTTTCTAATTTGTAAAAAGTTACATGCGCTTATAGGAATATGCATGTATTTCTAACAAATTTAATTAAAATTTTGTTATATATGTGAGTTTTTTTAACTCAAAACGCCATTGTGAGTGTTCATTTTTACAAAATCAAACCCTAATAGCCACTTAATGTCCGACTACCGCTGATAAATGGGTTGGTATTCGTCCAAATCAATCCGAAAACATCTACGTTACAAAATTGTTGTCCAAGGACAGTTTGCTGGAAGCAACAGACAGACGGACGTGCGTAGACCATTTCTCAGTATGTTGCACTATGTCATGGTAGGGTATAAAACTTCAACTAGTTTTTAACTTCATGTCTCACCTGTTGCGGGGTAATACTTTGATAACGTGGCTCTTTTAATGCCACATCTCTTAAGCAGCTCATGTTAAAGCCATAAACATTGGACCACCAATTGATATTACCATTTTTATGTTTATTATCTTCCAATGCCGCTATATATAATTTTCCCAGATCGGGAAATATTAAACCACTTTGTTTTTTCAACCATTTATCACGAGCATATATAACTGCATCACATATCGATTGAAAAAACAAAGCATAACCCATCCAATCACATACTATAATATCCACTTCTGTTACAGGTAACTCTATTTCTTCTACTTTTCCCTTAAACACTTCAATCACTTCTGCATATCCATTGGCTTGCACAATTTGTCTTGTATAATAGACCACATTGGAGGTATCAATAGCATAAACTTTAGCAGCTCCAGCTTTGGCGGCAAACAAAGCTAAGATTCCAGTACCACAACCAATATTTAAAACACATTTATTCTTAAACAAATGTTTATTATGCAGTATGGCCGCTTTGAATGTGTCTATACGCACAGAGTCCTTCAACACTTGATTTATCATTTCAATATGAGCATTATAGTCCAAGTGGAAATCTCTGGAAGTCATATTTTCCACGGGCGTTAAACAACTGATTGATGTTGCTTCGCTGTCAGCATGACCAGAATCATTTCTATCGTAATGATGTTTATCATCTATACGGTTTTTCTTTAAGTCCTCATTGTTATCCATGTTGAAAATTATAAGAGAAGTGGAGGGAATTTAATGAAAATTTTAAAATTAAAATTTATTGTCAGAGATTGCCTCCGATTAGTGAATGGAGTATCGATTTCGATTATGGTTAAGAATCGATTTTCTAACTAAAAATACGGTTACTGCACAGTGTGTCCAAATCTTTTCTTTAAATATTTTGTAACTTTTAAACCGTTAGAGCTATTTTAATGAACTTTCATATAATTAATGTAAAGGTATTTTTGAGTTCTTCTGGAGGAATGAACTGCAAGTGAATTTAAATTATTAACAAATTAACACCTTTCAAATATGAAAAGTCTCTTCGAGAAAGTTATGGAAATCTGCGAAAAGAAACTGTGGTTTGTTTCATTAAGGTTCATAATTTTAAGTATAATAAATAATAATAATTAAGTAAATTTAAAATAATATTAAGAATAAATAAATGTCTGAATCCATAAACGTTGATTGAAAACATAATTCAATTTTTCTTTGTGTATTGTGTTTTATCGATAACATTTTTATTTTTCCATTTTGTCATCACTAATATGTTGCTACGTTTTCGATTTTGTTGAATATATTAACTAGATGTAGGCAACTCTAAATGCAATAAGAAAAAAATTATTTTTCGTTCTTCAGTTCAACAAAAATGGCGAAAGTCGGTGCTCGTTCAATCGGATTTTTAACAATTTTTCTAATTATTTACAATTTAAATATATGTGCAACAAATCCACAGTCTGAAAGTAAGTGAATAAATAATAAAATAAAAGGAGAAAAAACAGCAAATAATTTAACAAAATTGTGAATGAAGTTTCTGGAATAAAAATAGAAAAGAAAATAGTTTTGTGTGATTACGTTTTTTTTATGGTGAAACATTTCCATTTGGATTTGACTCTTCTTTTCTTAATATCTTTGTTGATTTTGTCTTTTTAATTAAATGTAAACTTAATAATTAACTTCATAATGAACTTCGTCATCAACCTGTATATTTCTTCTTCTTCCTTGTCTCTTCTATAAAATTGTTTTTTTTTATGATTTTTATAAACATTTTGTTATAAAAAAATGGAATAATTAACAAAAACAAAACTGTGGAGAATTTTAGTAATTTATTAAATATATAATATGAAAATGAAAAATACATAGTGAATATGAATGTTATTAGTAATAATAAAAAAGTAACAAAATTATAAAACGCAACAAATATAAGAAATGAAATGCCAACAATAAAAAACAACAACGAAAATAAAATATAAAAAGTAAAACGAAAATCGAATGAAAACGCAAAAAAATAAAAAGAAATATAAAATGTAATTTAAGTAGACGGGTCATTGACGAAATTCTTTTGTTGGTAGAGTTTGTTTGCCTACATTTTTTTGGTTGTCGAGGAATGTGGGGGTAATTTCTTGTTATTTGTAAACTACTAGTCTTTCTTTATTTTTATTTTTTCTTTTTTTTTTTTGGAAAAAATGGTTGCTTTCGTGTGTCAAGTAATGTTAATAAAAACTAATTTGAAATGATTATATCGTTATTGTTTATTCTATTTATTTAGAAAAATAATATTAGAGAAACAATTACACTACATTCATTGCATTAACACAATAATACAACCACAACAACAAGAATGAATGATTTGACAGTCGGTGTTTTTATTCTCATATAAATGCTGCTTCTACTTATTCTTGTTGGTGTTGTTGTTGTTGATGTTGACGGCGAGCAAGTTGTAATAGTGCATTAACAACAGTGTTGTAAAGTGTTGTTTTACATATGTGATAATAATTTTTGATTTTTCTGTCAACTTTATTGCGGCGAAATTTTTAGTGATGAATAAAATATATATTTTAAATATTTTTGAATAAAATTATATATTTTAATAGAATTAATCTATAAAGTAGGATGTGTGTTTGTATGTAACATATGGACTCTAAAACAGCTGGGCCAATTCTGATGAAATTTTCACAGAATGATTTCAATTACCCGAAAATATCATAGACTATATTCTAAAGAACTATAAAATTCTAAAGAACTATAACAGCGAGAGTTCTCAAAATTGGTCTAATCACTTCCTAAAGGATCTTTTTTATCAGACAAAATGTAGAACAGATAAGACCAGGGAGGGGTATTCCCCATACAAAGCAAATATTGATTATCGAATCTCTAAAGAGATATTACTGGGAAAATGTTCCAATTGGATACTAATCACTTTCTCGACAATCAGTTTTACAGGATAAAATGTAGAAGGATAGGACCAAGGGGGTGTACCCTTTATCCAAAGCAATTATTTATTAATGAATATATGAATTTTTTTCTCAAGGAAACAGTTTTACTGGACAAAATGTAGGACGGTTATGATCAAAGGAGAAGGGCTAGTTCTAATACAATGCAATTATTCACTTTTATTATCTTTGGAATTACTACAGCTACAATAATAGTATGTAAGGACAGAAAGAACCATGGTATTGTACATACAACTTCTGTAGCTGCCATTCATAAATTAAGCGCCAATTATTTTCCTCTTAAACAGTTTTTGTGAGAAAATAGATGGTAGATATGGTCAGACAAACAACAAAGGAGAGCCGACTCTATATGTACAAATTAATAATTTCCGAATTAATAGTTGGTTCAATTTTTTTTTAAATTTTACATCGGATAGGATCAGGGGAATATGACATCCCTGTTGCATGAAATATCTAAAACACACTTTGTGATTTGTGAAATTTCTTTTTAGATCCAGAACCAAGAAGAATTTTTGCACAGCAAAACTCACCGGGTAAATCATAGTTTTCAAATTTTTAATAAATATGAAAAAAAATATTTTTTATTATTATTATTGTTATTATTGTTTACATTGTATTTACATTTCTACATAATATTTTATAATATGAGTCATGTAAATTATTAACGATGTAAAGTACAGTGGGAATAGATTGATCAAAATTCACTTTATCCATTATTGCTATGGTTCAATTGGAGAATTACTTAAGTTAGTAAAATTTTGAATTTGCTATTGAATTATTGATTTTGTAAAAGTAAAGGAAAAATATCTGCGTTTTATACATTTTGTCCATCCTTTGGCAAAAATGTTTACGCCATTTCTCATAGAATGTAGACGAGCTCAAAACAGAAAATAAACTGTTCTAGTTTTGAAGTAAAGAAAAAGAAGTGAGTTCGAAAAATTCTTAACATACATATATGTTAATAAAAACTTCGCTACTAAACTACTTTGTTTATTTGAATTAAATTATTATAATTTACATAAAAATAATTTTATAGTTTTAATCAGTAATGGCCTTAGCTCTGGGCACTTTGGAGGATTTGCCTCTCTTGGTACAAATGCTATATCATTGTTTTTGTACCTCTCAAGGGTTTAATTACCACAATGACAAGATGACAAGTCAGGCCAAAAATATATGGACATAATATAAAGTCTTATGAATGGAGGCAGCCTCTATTTCTAACAAATGGTTGTCTTATTTTGTCGCAACTGTATTTCGCTTCCAATACCAAGAACTTTTTGGTAAATTTTTACTACTTTTGGGTCCTAAACTTTTCTTCAACTTTCCCTCGAGCATCAGCAACAACATGAATTTGACCAGGAAGTTACGAAAATCTGCCAGAACATACTTTTCGACATCCATTATGCAGCAAGAATATTTTTAAAAAACTTGACTTCACTATTCGTTCTCTGTTTTTTTTTGACCTCTAATTTTTTTGGCAGCGTTCCTACGGTATCTTTTTGAGCCTTATATTTTTATAACCTATATTAGCTTTAACTTTTCAAACCAAATAGCTCGAGCTAACAGAGCTGACCGGCCTGCTCTCTTACCGGATGTTTTGTGAGCTCCAGGAATGGAGATTAACCTTAAAAACAAGAATCATCCCGTAACAATTTAAATTCTACACAAATAAAGAACCAACAAATGTTGCTCACATTTGAAAACACAGATGAAAACACAAAATGAAAGAGGCAAAGGAGTAAGCCTATATTCAAGGAAACAGCATAATACGATCCAAAAATAAAACCTTTTTGTACCATTCAAGCCTTAATTCATAAAATGGACCAAATTTTACTGATTTTTGCATAACAGATGTTTCTTAATATATATCTAAAATTGTTCTGTCGGTTCAGTTTAAATAAAATCAGAACAACTAAAAAATATTAAAGTTGATATCTTTACCTTGTTAAAATAACAAAATAAAAATTAAAAAAATAATGTTTTTTTTTAATTTATAAAATTTTGAAAGGTCTCAATGTAAAATTTGGTACCATCAAACCTTACAAGGCTAAGTCCAATTTCATGAATTTAAAATAAATTAAATACTAAAAGCCTAAATTTGAAACAGGAGTCATCTGGTAATGGTTTTTTCAATATTTCCAAAAAATGAGGACTCTATTTCTATCTATTTCGTTAAAGATAGTGTCCTTGTCGAGGATTCGAATCATAGACACTCGACTCATAATTCCTTTGAAAGTTAACTGTATAGAAACTCACTAAGCTCACTAAAGTAAATTTTAATAAAAAATTGTACCAAAGTGCTTCAAACTTATGTTGGATACAATCCAAAATCTGCTTGAAAGTCAAATGGGGAAAAAGTAAAAATTAACAAAAAAAAAAAAAAAAAAAAAAAAATCAAGTCTTTATCCTTAAACGACTTTCTCAAGTGGTATAGTTTAAGAAATAAAAAAATTATAACTAAATACACATACAAGTAAACATAAAATTGCAGATATAAACAATCTAGAATATTTAAACTCTTGTGCAAAAATAAAACAATTTATAACACTCGTCAAGAACACAAGATCAACTATAAAATTTTAGTGGAAGTGCACTAGTAAGGCACTATTACTATCACTACATAAGTAAAAGCATTTGTTACTGCCTGGTACTTGTATATTTTGTATCTCTGACTACTATTTAATTGTGCCATAACCAAATGCTGAATGAGATTGAATTGTTTTTAGTTTTTTTTATTTGTTTATTTCTTTCCATAATATTTAATGGATGACTACATAAGCAGATGGATATGTACGAATAAATAGTTGCTTGAATTGACTGACAGATTTATATACACAGTGAAATACCGACAAGCAGATAAATGAAATGATTAAGTAGCTAAACTTGTAATTGCACTCTATGTGTATCTAGTAATAATAATAATGTAAATTCATGTTTGATTTCTTTACTGCTGATGATAATGTTGTTGTAGTGGTTATCATATGTTACCAATACAATTGTATATCGTTAGCTATAGAATTGTTGTTTGCATTAAGCAATCATCAGTAACAACACTAACATTTTGTTGTTCACAATTATTCCAGCCACTGATGCTATTAACTGCAATATACTACACTTATACAACGTGTATTATTGCTGGTGCTACTACTTGTAGTTGTGGTTGGTTGTTGATGATATTGTTGATGACGAACGATAAATGATGATGACAATAAATATATGAGCATATGAAATTGAGAACAAATGTCAGGGCCTTAAACGAATGAGTTCAATTAAATATCTATTTTTGAAAGAAAAAAAAATGACAACAGATTGATTGCAGAGTTTTTTCCTTCAGTTTTGAATTGCTTGTGCTCAATGGTGTACATATACTTAGATATGGTGTTATATATAATATTTAGTTCGATATCTGAAAATAAGAAGTGACAATGAGATAAATATAATATTAAAGATTTATTTATTATACTAGATTTCTTATAGGTTTTGAGGAACAGTATTGTTTGAAACCTAAACAAGTGTTTTCCAATAGGAATTCATTGTTTTAGATTGCTCCTCAGCTGCAAGATAATGACAACCTAAAACATCAATTTTTTCAGAAACAAAAAGACTAGAAATTTGATTAATTTTCAACGTTCCTATAAGAATATTTTAATCTAAATTATAAATAAACCGAAATGCATCTGGAATTATGCTTTTTTCATCATTATAATTATCACAATATATTTTTAGCAAGATTTCCTCGGATGAATGCAGAGTTTATTTACAAAAAATGATCAATTAATAAAACGATTTATTTAGTGAACGTCCGTTAGTACGAATAATATATTGTCAAGCCCTTTCGTACTATCAAAGAATTTGTACAATGAATTTTTATATTAATCTCTCCTTTGACAATTTTTTCTTCCTGGAACAGATTTTTTCATTGTAAACATATGTTTTGTTTAGCAACATTTTCCTGTAGAGACCGGATGCCTCGTTTGATAGTACATGCTTCCTATTGGTAGGCGCTACTTATTAATGAATGACACAACAAGGTTTTTAGAAGAACCAGACTTAACGATCGTATACCATTTCATTTGTTAGTCAATAATCACTGGCACAAAACTGATCACAGTTTTTGTACAGCTCCACAGCATAACATTTTAATTGTTCTCCACCGACTGTGATATGGAATTAATTCTGTGCTAAAACCATTAAATGCATAACTTGTATGTTTATGCCGATTTTTTAACGAACTCATGGAATTATCCAGTAATTAGTTCTTTGCAACATTTCGACAGTTAAAAATCAAACAAAAAAAATCACAGTAACTTCACAATGATGAAAAAGCATAAAAACTTCACATTCGTACTATCCAATAGAAAAACTGGACGCCCGTTGTATGTTAATAAAAACGAAACCACTAAAATTTCATCACAAGTAATGAACTTTTGAGCCGTTTTTTAGAAACTCTATTCTATTAACGTTTTTATAACGCTTTCTGTCACTTTGCTATCACAGGTAGACCAACACCATTTAAAATCTATCACCTTTTTGTGCTCTTTATCTTTTCTTTTAACAGGAGCCCAATATCACTTCACTGACTTTAGCTCCCGGTAGTTTAGAAGATTTTTCCCTCTTGGTATGAATTCCACATTATTGTTCTTGTACTACTTAAAGGCTTGTTTATCATAGTGACAGGATGCCAAATAGGGCCAAAAATAAATAGACACATTACGAAGTTTTATGAATGGAAGCAGTTTGTTTGTAAACATTCCTTCATGTAAATTTTGGTATTTATAGATAGAAACTATTGCATATTGCTTGTCATACTAAGAACTCTTTGAGCAATGTTGACTGCTTTTGTGTCCATTGAAAATGCTTTCATTTTTTGCCTTTAGCGACATCATTCAGAACATTTCTTTTACCTTAATCAGGTTTTCTATCAATGGACATGTTCTCCTAGTATTGTTTAATAACATTGAAAACAACTTGACGGGAGACCTTTGCATGCTTGGTCAACAGTTTGTAGGACCAAGTGCGTACTATTTTCTGGTCACTGATTTCGTAGGTCAGGTTATTCCAGCATGATTCATGATTAGTAAATTTCTCGACGTATACCTTCATATAGAAAGGAGAAAAGGTCCTTGAATCCTTATTTAAACCTTTAGTATTTTAGGGCCTTCCCCAAGTGACGACGTAGTTAAAATTTAATGTAAACAATACCGTTTTGTCATGCCAAACATTTACAAATGCGAGAGTTAGACGTGAAACTCTAAATACAGCTTAGTCGCCTTAAGAAATAGTGACCATAATGTGATATAGTATTGAGCCCTTGTTAGCAAAAATAAATTTTGTAGATATTATCGTAAAAGATACCCCTCTAAAATATTACTTAAAGTTCTATGATATTATTTCAATGAAAATTTAATTTCTTAAAATTACACAAATCAATTTAATGTCCTTCAACTTAATATAATAGAAATACAAAAATTCTTACTTCTCAATCAACCGATGAGTAAATCCCTTGTAAGATCTGTAATTAAAAACCCAAAATATGTCTACAGTTTCATCTGGTGGCAAAATTATTGAATAAGAAAAATTGAATATTGTTTACATTAAATTCAAACAAAATGCTGCCATCAAATTAGTGGATGAAATATACTCGTTTGAAGGCATGTGAATGCATTTTTTTCTCTCTTTTGAACGTCAGTCATATTGAATAATTCCAACAATGTGAAGGCACACATTACAACAACATTTATAACCAACAATTGGAACGAATTATTATGAAGATGCTACAGCTGCTGATGCATTGTTGTAAAGACAGGGAGAAAGAGATAAGTAATAAAAGAGGAATAGTAAGGGGGGGGGGGGGGGGGGGGGTGGAGGAAATTATTTATCGTCAACTATTTAAAATAATATATTTTTATAAGTATCTAAGTTTTGTTTATAAATAATAATTTAAACGAAACTGCGTCTTTTTTTCATATGAAAAACAATAACAACAAAAAATATTAATAATAATTTATATGAAACAAAGAAGAAGAAGCAGAAAATGTTAAGTGGTTTAAATTAAAATTTTTATGCACGTTCGAGAATAATTGAAGACTTAAAAAAACAAAGACAAAACAAAAACAACAATAATAGATGGAAAAATTAACTTAAGTATAAACTCGGTAAATGGAACATCTTTATTTTTTTTGTTGTCATTGTTTTTGTATCTGATAAATCGTATAAGATAGAGATCGAAAGTGTTATTGTTGGCATTGTAGTGGATGTGTGTCAATTGAGAAATTCAATATGACATCCAACTTTAATATTTTTGTACATTTTTTTTAATATCGAGAATAATAGTTAATTTGTATTTTTAGCAAATACACTCTTCTAAAACACAGAGAAACTTACACTGATGCATATGCCTATAAAGGCAACAATGTTTTTCTTTTTTTTATTTTATGTTTGATGTTCTCATCAGAAAGTAATGTTGAAATGAAATTTGTTATAAAGTAATATTGTAGTGCATCATTTCTAATTGTGATCGGAAAACTCCCATGGGAAGAAAACATAATTAACAGAAATACAAATTAAACTTATATAACAAGAATCAACCTTTATTATATCGAGTTCTTCAGAAATATATAACAAACATTATGACTTCCAAACACGTTGCTCACAAACACGAGCAACATAGAATAGAAGAAGCCAAAGTATAAACCAAAGAAAACAAATGATGTTTGGATATGTAATTTCGGCGGCGGTTGTTTTATGCTTTGAACAGTAATTTCCATATTCCATCAAAATAATATAAAAAATCATGCTTTAACGAACACAGCATACCTCTCTTGGACTGGCCGTCTTGCAGTCCGCACTTAAATCCAATTGAGAACTTGTTTTATTTGCTTGAAAAGTTTATTAAAAAATCGGTATTTTTTTCTAATAAAACGAAATGAAATGATTTAACAGAGTTAAAACAAAAAAATGACATAAGTTGGAAGGGAAATTGTTTACGATCTTCTTAAACAATGAACAATATTTTAAATTTGATTTAAGTTCATTTAATAAAAATGTCACTAAATATTTTCAAATTCTTAAGAAAAATTGTGTGCGTTTATAGGAATATGCACCAGTATTTTTGCTACACAATTGAGTAAATTATGCTAAATAAATAGGAAATTATTAAACACCTGTTTTAGAAACTAAAGCGAAAAATTATAAAGTTATTTGAAAATAAATGAGAATTAGTTTCTATTAAAAACAAAACTTTGATAGACGTTTCAACGAATCAATAAAATATGAATTAACAAGGGCTCTAATTATATTAGTTATGGGAGGAAGCATATCGGCAATATTTTAATTTTTTTTGGTTATTATGTCACCTTTCTTAATAAAGGAAAAACTATTTACAGTCATTACAAAATTATTGTTTGGAAATCATTTTTGCTGACTTGTTCTAGAGTTGTTTAGAAGGAGTAGAGACCCTTATCTGATCTTGGGTGTAGTCAGATAATCTCTAATTGCATATGTTGATTTTTTTAATTGGAAAAAATTATTTGTAAAATAAAACAAAAGAAATTTTCTTGTAAATGTACTCGTATTTCAGAGATAATTAAGTTGAAATAATTTTCAACTCTTCTTTAATCTCTTTCTCATTTTTAGGTTATAAAATATTTTATAATTTTTAAGAAATATTTTGCGTTAACATTTCTTTTTGTTAGAAAATAATTATTTCAGTTCTCTTTAGATTTCTGTTGAATTTTGAAATTGTGTATCTTTATGGTGGAAATACATAATTAAGCATTTCGTTCTGCTCTTTTAAAATATGGGGTTGTAGAATTTTTATTTTAAGTTTATCTTTAACATATTTTAATTAATTTAATTTATTATGCTCTAAATAAAATAAATTAAAGAAATTAAAAATAATTTCATTTTATTCTTAAAATTTATGTCAAATTTAACTTATAGCTTAACTGTGTACATTACAAATGTCTATTGTTAATTTCAACCAATTTCAACAGCTTATTATTATAGATAAATTGATGACGCATTATGATTTTATTATTTTTGTCCTCGAATTATTGCAGTTCTTGCCGCATTTAAAAAAAAATATTGACTATTCCATCTTGAATAGAAAAGAAATTAAAATATTCATTGAAAATATCTTCCTTATTTTTTGTCAAATATTAGATTTGAACATAATTTGATATATAATTTAAGGATTGAGATTGAAATGTTCTTAACATACATACATAATAAAAAACGAAACCACTAATATTTTTACAATTTGTATCTTTTGGTACAAATACCACATTATAGTTCTTGTACTTGTTGGCTTGGCTTTGTTTACCATAATGACAGTATGCCAAGTCAGGCCAAAAATAAGTGGACAGGTGATGAAGTCTTTTGAATGGACGCACTTTAATTTCGTTAAAAAATATTTAATAGTTATAAAGTTACAACATTATTTGCAAAAAGAAATTGTTTTGTTTTTCTTCTGTCCGTCTTCTGTTTCTGGCCTGTAAATTCTTAGCAGCAGAGCTTTTTTTGAAAATGTTTTATATATTTTTTTGCTTTTGGAACATCATGTGGATCTACCCTTATAATTGTACCATGTTTTCTATCAAGTTCTTTCGGTACTCTGAATGGTTTATTTAATTTTTTTATAGGACCAAGTTGGTTAAAAATTTTACAATCTCAGTTTTTATACACAGAGAAAAATCATGGAGCAAAATCAACGTTAAACATAGTTGATTTGAGTTTGAATATATTTTTCATTTATATTTTAACGTTTGCGGTAAAATCATATTGTTCATATTAGAATCTTTCGATATTAAAATATATAAAAATAATACAAAGATAAATTTTAAAAATTACTTTTAAGTACTAAAATTTGAAGAATATTCTCTTTTAAAAATGTTGAATTAACATTTTTTATCTATAAATGATTATTACAAATGTTTGTTTTTGTTATTATTTTTAACAAATTCTTCCATTTCTTGTTTTATTCAATTTTTTATCCGATTTAATGACTGTTCCATCTTGAATAGAAAGAAAGTTGTTTGTAAATTTCTTTCGAGAAACTCAAATATAAATTTTTTGAATCCGATTTTAGATTTAAACTAAATCGGTTATCTAAGTTATATTTATATATAATTATTCCGTTATAATAAAAACCAAATAAAGTCTTATTCTGTTATTTGAACTACATCACGTTAGCTATAATTTAATTGGGCCCATAACTGTCATCAATTAAACCTGTCGGCTTTAAAATGTAAAACATTGATTTATTGTCTCTTATATTTTTCTATTCTTGTGTGATTTATATATTCTTGCGTATATGCGCGAAAAAAAATCACCTTTTCTTAACAATTATTTCCATCAGTAGTTTTATTTCTTTATTACAGAAGAACAAATTTGACATAACTATTGATTTATTTGAAAATAAATGATATGTATATGTATTTATGTATGTTGTATGTTGTATGTATGTATGTATGTATGTATGTATGTATGTATGTATGTATGTATGTATGTGTACTAATTAATAACAAGGTTTACTTAAACCACATGCACATAAAATTGCATGAGAAAGAGGTCAATTATTTAAATGTTGCCTTCTTTTCAATATATTTTTTACAATTTTAAAATTAATTGGAAAAAACCTTAACCTTTGTAACTGGGAGACTTATTTTTTTACTGTATTATATTCATAGCTTCCGCTTATTTGTTTATTTTCTATCAGATCAATTATTAACCATTAAATGGTAGTAAGGGAATTGATTGGTTTGTTTATTTGAATGTCCTACTTATTTTCATATTGTAAATATAATCTTAAGGCGAATTGAATGTAATAAACATTTTATTACGTTGGCTAAGACATCCTAATATCCTACACTGTGGTGAAAATTTTAAAATGATTAACGGTAGAAGGTTTGTGTAGGATCTATACTAATTTGTAAACCGTTTATTTCTATCATTCCGGTAGAAGATTTGTAGGGGAGGAAAATTTGGAAAGGCTTCGTTCTTGGCCGAAAGAATATACATACCATAGAGATATTTTTAAAAATCTGCACAAAAACCAAGCTAAATACATTTCATGATGAACGATATATCTATACCATTAACAGAGAAGTGAGTGAGATAAATCTATACAGACTTTGATGAGATATAAGTACATGGAGTATAAAAATTTTTTGAACCTAATTTTTATAGTACCTTCAGTCACTTTTTTTGAACAGGGTAGTCAATCTCCTTTTAAAATTTACCTTTTTCGTGCTCTTAAATTCTCTTTTAACAAGAGCCACTTGTTAAAAGAGACTGACATTAGTTCCGACAGTTTGGAAAATTTGCCTCTCTTAGTACAAATACAACATTATTGTTCTTGGTTTGCTTGCCATGGTGATAGGATGCCAAGTCATATCACAAATAAGTGGACATTTTAAGAAGTCTTATAAACGGAAGCACCCATTTTTGTAAACATTGTAATGTAAATTTCTGTATTTTTATAGAGCATTGTAATAAGTGATTAGCTATTTTTGCCGCAACTGTATTTGTTTGACTTTAGAAACATTATCTGTATCATTCCTTTTACCAGGTCTTCTATCAAAGGATAAGTTCTCTCGGTATTGTTTAATAACATTAAAAACAGCTTGACGGCAGAGCTTTACATGCTGGGCCAACTCTTTGTAGGAACAAGTTGGGTTTAATTATTTTAGTATGCACTTTCTTGTTGTCACTCATTTTAATCAATATTCTATGCTTGATCATACAATGACCAAATAATATTTGGATTAAAAGTTTTAATGAAAAACGTGTGAAGAATTTTTCGATCTCACTACTTAAGTATTACCTAGATACTTAAAATAAAAAATATAATTATTTCTGTATCAATCAAAGAGGTTAATAATAAAGTTGTTCAGGTTTTGAACAGCGATTTTTAGAATAATTTTGCTTTTGTTTTCTAATTACTTTCAAAAATGTATATTTTTTCTGTTCTAATAATTATAATGTAGACTAGATAAGATACATGTAATTAAAATCGGTTCAGTAGAAAACAACTTGTAGCCAAAAATGTAACTAATGTTATGACACCTTAAGTGTTCCTGTTTTATATTTAAGAAGATCTTTTATGTAACTATTGTATATGTGTATGTTAGTGCATATGTACAAAGCATAACGTATTTATTTCATACGCTTTTGTGGTGGAGGGTATAGAAGATTCGGCATAGCTGAATATAGCTTTACTATTTATTTCTGTTTTTATTGTTATTATTATGTAGACTTTATGTTTATTAATTTATAACAGATACATTTTTCATTGTTCTATTTAAGAAGAAGGTTTAGAACAATTCTGTATATGTATAAATTGTTTAATTAGGGTTTCTCCACAGGAAAACGTCCCTGGGATTTCTTGGATTTTTGTAAATCCCTGTAAATATCAATCCACGTATAACTCTAGAAAGAATAATTGTTGCTTATTGTTCTAAGCAGCTTTTTAGTTTTAAATAATAACACGCTTAGAACAATAACAAACAATCTGACCAAAAATCTTTGAATTCTCCAATCGCTATAGACTAACGACTGAGATAGAATTTATTCGTACTACATCGTAATAACAAAACTGAAAACTAAATTGGATTATTGGAATAACACTGTGTGAAGTTGATCGCAATTTTAATTTATTACAGTAAATGTTCGGACCTTGTTCGTAATAAGCTCTTAAACATATAAAACTCTTACATATAGAAAAGTTCTATTTAAATTCCACAAAGTAATTTTTCTTACTGTATTTTATATATGTTATTAATTTAACGATTAGGACCCATTCCGGAATATAGAGTATGCTTTACTATGGAATAATTCCATCCAAAATTTAGCATAATTTTTTTAATTGTCTTAAATATAATAATTTCATGAATAACGGCTTTTATTGGACTAATGCTCATTTATAATTCTCTTTATTTCTATGAAACACTTAAATATAAGTACTTCAATAGAATTCAACTGAAATAACTTTGGACTTGGCGTAAATTTGAATTTTGGGAACATCAATATGGCTCCCGTATGAGAAAACAATTCCAAGTTCAAAAAATTAATTAAAATTAAAGCATTTTATTAAAATCAGGAAATAATATTTTCAACTCTGAATTACAAGTATATCGGATCACATTTGACTGGAAGATATTTAAACCGAATATAGCATTCATATTTATTATTACTACAATTTTTCATTAGAAAACTTGTTTCATAGATTCATTCTAATTTATTCCCGGGAATCCCGGTTATGACAAATTTTTTGTCTTATATTCTCGGGACCAAAAACGCCGGGAAAAGGAAAACCCCTATGTTTAATTAATAAAACAAATAAATCTTTAATTAACTTAAAGTGCTCTACAACTACTTGATTATTATTATTCTGTTGTTGTCATTTACATGAGTTTTGAACATTATTTATTTATATTTTTTAAATTGTGTTTTTTTTTCTTTTCTAATATTTTTTATTTACTTATAAATGAGTTATATGAACTCTTATCAATGCATTTCTTTGTTTTCAATATTTTTAATAGAATAATTGTACTTACAAATAGACATTTTTTATTTATTTATGAGTTTTTTAACATTCTGATGTTTTGTAGTTGGTACACTTAGAACAGAGAAACTAAATCATAATTACGGTACCTTCTTCCTCTTTAAATTGTTAATTAAAATCGAAATTTTATGTTAAATCACAATTTTGTACTGTTCAAATAATAAAAACTTATTTGCTTTTTTTAAATATTTTTTATTTAATTCTTCAATAGTGTATTCACATAAACCGACATTTTCAGAAAACCGGTTTTCTAGTAGTTATTCGAAAAATAGACTTTTCAAAAAACCGGTTTCGAATACGGTTTTATGTTAAAAAATGTTTAACTGGCTGGCTAAGCTGAACATTATAGTGAAAAGTTTAAATGTGACTTACATTAAAAACCGGTTAATCGACTGAAAAAAACCGGATCGAATAATGTGAAAGTATTAATTATTCGAAATCGGTCGGTTTTCTGAAATTCACCAATTAACCGGTTTCCGGTTTCGGTTTTTGAATACACTATTCTCCAATTAAATTTCCTACTAAAACCACGAAATTTGAAAAAAATAACAATAACAACAAATGTAAACTGTAATTGAATGTTGTTGTATTTGTTTTTGTTTTTTACTTCCTCTTAGCAAAATTATTCATTTTTATTATTGTTGTTGTTGCTGTTGCTGTTATTTTCGTAACACTATTTTATAAACACTCACTCTCATATGTACAAATACCAACGTACAAACAACGGTTTTTCTTCGACAAAATGTAAACAAACTATTTGAAAATAAATAAATAAAAAAATATTGTTGTTGTTTATGTCAGTTTACTTGTTGTTACATACAAGTGTTAACATACACTTGAAGAAAAAGTACTCGAGTAATTAATGTAAAACATAAAAAATATTATTTTAAAAATATTATTAATTATTCTAAAATTTTGTCGATAAAACATAAATTCATTTGAATGCAAAGGAAGTAATTAACAGTTATGGATATAAATTTTCCAAAAAGAAAACAACTTTTCCTGTGTGTTTTGTTTTTTATTAATTACAAAACATTAAAAATTTGTTAAATTCTCCGATTTATAGAATTTTAATTATTCTTATGTAAATATTTTTTAAGGTTATGTCGAAAGTGCATTCAAATAGAGTTTTTATTTAATAAAACTTTATTCACAAAAAAGTAATTCTATTTTAATATATATCAGCTTTTGCAACAAAATGTCTATTTTTGTACCAAATCTTTTGGAATTCGATTCAGTCTGACTAAAAGTCAGAATATATATATTTTTTTTTTCAAAATTCCCTTGTTGTTTTAGATGTTGTCACGACATTACTCCCTAAATCTAAAATCAAAAAATTTCTAATTTTTTTTATTAAACCCAATAGAGTTTACTTGGTAAAGATGGTATTTTAAGGAGTGGGATCGAAAAAATTCAAAACACACGTTTTTCATTACAACTTTTAAATCAAGTATTATTTTATTTTTCTGGTCAAGTTACTTTGTAAAATATGTCAGTTATTTTGTTTAATGTGAAACAAATAATCTTATTGTTAGTCTGATTGAAATGAGTCACTACGAAAAAGTGCGTATTAAAATTATTAAATAGTTTCAACAACACCCAACTTTGCCAAGCACTTATAGCTCTACCATCAAACTGTTTCCAAGGAAAACCTCGTACAGTTAAAAGAAAGGGTCCACTGGTATTTCTAAAGCAAAATAAAACGCATCCAGTAGAAAGCCGCCCAGTTAGTTAGGTGTTAGGTTTTTATGATACGAAAAGTTAAAGCTTGTGCAGGTTTAAACACATACAAAGTTCAAAAAGTTCCTGACAGGAACGCTGCCTCAAATTTTAAGAGGCAAAAAACAAGTTTTCTAAAAAATATTCTTTGATACAAATAGATTTTCTGGAAATTAAATAGAAATGTACGGAAAATATTTTTTAGCGGAACCGGCTTTTTAATTCTCATAGAGGAGAGAGTCCTAGGGCGAAGCCGGTTGAACAGGTATCCTTTACAGATATATTTTTTGTTAAATTGAAAGATTTCAAGTGTAAATTTGCTTGTTATTGGTCATGAAAAAATATTTTTTGAAAATTATTAATTTTTCTAGTTCCATATTTTCGGTATTTAATGGGTAACAAAATAATTCTAGAAGTTGTCTACAAGTTATATCGATACCATTTTGAGAAAGTGCTACCTTTGTAAAAGAGTCATGGGTAATTATATTACGCCTTTTTATATATTTTTAAAAGTTAATATCGTTTATGTATCAAACGAGAAAAATGAATCTCTAAGCTTTGGAACCCTGTATCTCGAAAATTATTATTTTTACCCCAAATAGTACTTACGTTAAAAAAAAAAATAAATCCATTGTATATGGATTTGTTCCTAAAGTTTTTAAGTTCCATTTTTTTTTTATTTTTTATTTTTTTTTTTTTGTAAAAACTACTTCCAGTATCACTTAGAACTATTTAAACTATGACACCCTCGAAAATGTTCTAAGTGTATTTCTAATTCATACATGATATCTATAACATTGCAACCATGTATTCCATACAATTTGTACATGTTTTTTATGTAAATCAACCGTATTTTCATTCAATTATTTGTTTCGATTATTAAATTTTTATTTATTCTCATTTTTTATTAAGTTTTTACTTTTCGGTTTTTATTAACTGACACGGGCGAATAAAACTATAAAATTTTCATGTTTCGTAAACAATTGTTGTTGTAAATTATACAACTGCTATAAATCATAAATAAAACTTGGTTTGGCTTTTAATATAGACCAGGTTAATAAACTTTAAAACAGATTTGAACAAAATTTAAAGCAAAGAATTATCCTCTTTCATGAAAATTATATAATGGCGAGTTGATTTTTGTTAAATTTGAATCCTTTAACACATGAATGAACAAAAGTTTGTTTTTCATCTAATAATTTCAGAGGTACTTACCACCGACTAATGTTTTCTAATATTAAAAATAATACTTTTACTGCCGGTATTCAGCCATTAAAAAATGGTAAATTGGCGCGCAGCAAAAGAAATTATTTTCTTTGTTTCTTTTTATTTCTCTAATCTACAGTAAACACCCCTATAACGCGGCAATTTATAATGTGGTTTCGTATAACCCGATTTCATTCCCTTTATAAATTATTAATTTTGAATAGTGGAAAGGAATCAAAACAAGTTCAAAGGCAAATATATTTAAAATTATATTTTAGATCAATTAAGCGATTAACAGTGCAATGAAATGCCTAAAAATCTGGTCAAATTTAATAAAAGGGCTCTATTTACAAAAACTGGGTATTAGCATTAGTTAGGTCAAACGATAAATACGAATAATTTTAGCTGTAATCGTTCTATAATTTCTTCTAGCCTCCACACAAATTCCCTTCTTTAAAACGTAACAGTTAAAATCAAATTCATCACAGATTTCTTGTAAACTGAAATCACACTGTTATATATGATAAAAATCGGAACACATTAAGGCGTAGTCCCCATACTTAATCACCTTCCGAAATATTCTTTAACACTCATAATTAACGTTAAAATATGTGTATCATGATGAAATTTGGTTCAAATGTTTTTAATAATGTTAATCGTTTTTGCAAGTTTAGTTCATTCAAAAGCCGAAACCGGCTTTTTGCATTTCAGAAAACCGACCGGTTTCGAATAATCTCTATTTTCGAATTATTCGACATGTCGGAGTATTTTCAGTCGGTTAACCGATTTTTAATGGAAGTCAGGTTCTTTTGCTATGTCTGTCTGAAAGGGAATGAGATTTAGAAATTATCAGAAATTAAAGCAAAATTTTCTGTAAAGCAAAAATTATGGATTTAAATAAAAACATGGTTTCTCGACCCATTATTTAAATACGATACCGAAAAGCATTAACAAAAAAGATTATATCCCACTCATTTAGAGCATTTCTCAGTGTAAGGATAATTTGATGGTTATTTTGATAAGGAACCATTATTTTTACTTCATTTTATAATGATTACACGATATATATTTTTATTGGTTAAACACTAGATTTCTATTAAATAATTTTTTTCTATAAATTTTTAATAGTCAAGCAATAACCGGTTTTAAACGTAAAACCGTATTCGAAACAGGTATTTTTGAAAATTCTATTTTTGGAATAACTTTATAACCGGTTTTTTGAATACACTAGCCAAGTTTTATTGTAGTCGATCCCCAATTTTCTACTGGCCCCATATAAGGTCCCTTACTGAATCTGTTAATAGCTTAATTGGTTTAAATATATTTTTCCATTTTGAATTCCTAGTTTTTCATTATATTTTGATCGGTCTTAAGAAAATTAATTTGATAACCCCTCTCCTTTATAAAATAGTAAACAATTCGTTAGATTAGTTTTTATGTCAAAAAAACTCTAAAAGTACCATAACTTTCATCTTCATTCATTTCGGTTGATATATTATTTATTTAAAGATTTTAAGGTTAATTTAAAAATCAAAAAATGTCCTTGAAAAATTCAAATAAGACTATTTAAAAAGTACCATTGAGAAATACAAAAGTAATACAAAATACCCTCCTGTTAATGCTGTCCCGTTGGGACCATTTACTCACATTATCCTACTAGCGCAATTTCTCATTACACTAAACCAATATGCCGCATTAAAGGGGCGGGGGATTACTGTACATTATGTTTTTACTTTGATTTTTCACATATATTTTCTTTCTTTTAATCTTTGTGGTCATTGTTTAAATAAAACAAAAAAAAAAAAAAACAAATAAATACGAACATTTATTTCCTTTTTTCTTCTCTGTCTACAATATTTTCTTCTTCATAATTGTTACTACAACAATTATTGTTTTTGTTTTCCTTCAAATTTTTTAGTTTCTTGATGTTTTTCTATTTCTTTGATTTTTATTTTATTTTGTTGTTTTCTTTCTGTCTTAAGTCATCTTCTAGGTCGCTATCGTTTTATAGTCATTCAACTTCCTCTACAGAAAGCAAAACTGCTCATCATATAGATGGTTTCTTACAATCGGTTTTTAGCATTATAATTTTATGTTTATGTTTATTTCATTCATTATACCCTAAATCATTAAGTTCGTATTATGTGTTTGTGCTAATGTTTGTGACGCTTCATTTTCAACCAAACTACTAAGAGTCTCGATCTGAATTATTTTACTTTTTCACTCTCTGTGACTGCAGGTCTATGTAAAATTGTGATATTTTAATAAATTAAATTAATCAAAATATAACCATCCCAGCTATCGGTTCCAAATTCCTTTGAAAACTTCCCAACCCCCCAATTTCGAAAATTCAAGTCCAAGTCCATATTAGCTAAATGACAATCTTTATATATTCATAAGTGTAGACCTAAAAATAGTACATATATTGTCCAAGATATCTATGAAACTCTCACAGTTTTGAATTCGAGAACAATTTTCGAAGCTTGAATTCGATATACTATTGCAAAAAAAAGATCAGTTGTGATTAAACTCGATTATTATAAGATCAAAATATTGTCTAAATTGTTAGAACTTCCTGGACCAAGAAAAATATATTTATTTGAAATGGATTTGCAGAACATAATGTTATGCAAGATAAAAAAATATGGACGAATATGCATCTCATTTGTCATTGATTGACTGTTATACAAAATTGGGAAATAATTCTAAAGAAATCGGTTAGGCTTCTAGTGGATTTATTAACAGGGTGTAATTATTAGTTCGTCATATGTATGTGATCCTTAAGAAGTTGACTAATGAGTGTTAGTTCCCTTCCAGTATCTGCAGTGTACTCACTGTTCAAAGATTTGGGCAAACTTCTCTTTTTAGTCTGTTATTATGAATTTTACTATTCCAAAATATTTATGGACATTTTGATTTGGTTTGCTTTGAAATAGTTGCTTTGCCTTCATTTAAAATCGTCGATATTTTAATTAAATTTTATTTCACTTTCCAATTAAGCCTGACAACTTGAGCACCTTTAAATTTTTCTTTATTTGATTGAAATCAGTAGTAATGAAAATTTGAAGCTTTTTCGGAAACCCCTCTATTAATGTTTTTAAATGCTTTTTGTCACTTTGATCGAACAGGTAGGTCATCTCCGTTTAAAATCTACAACACTTTTGGATACCTTTTTTGTGCACTTGACTTATCTTTTAACAACCCTCCTTCATCAGCTCCGGCAGTTTGGATGATTTATTTCTTTTTGTACAAATATTGTTATTGTACCACTCAGGAAGGTATTTTGTACCATAGTGAAAGGATACTGAGACAGACCAAATGAAGTCTTATGAATGAAAGCATTCTGTAAACATGTTGTAAAAAATTATTGGATTCATTTGCACCAACTACTTTTTGCTTGCAATATTTTTGCGAAGTTTTGACTGCTTTTGGGTTCTAAACTTTTCTTCAACATTCCCTCGAGCACTGGCAACATACAATTTTTAACCAGAAACTCGTGAAAGAAAACTGCCGTCACTCATTATGCAACAAGAATATTTTTTAGAAAACTTGACTTAAATTTCCGTGCACTGTTTTAAACATTTAAATTTTTATATTACGTTTAACTTAAATTTAATATTTCGTGGTAAATAGTCCGAGCACTGAGCTAACCGGGATGCTTTTGTACCGGAAGTGTTGTGAGCTTTCAAAAATGCCTTCCATTTTTGTGGCCTTTGTACAATTATGTGTACCATTCTTTTTACCTAAACCAGGTTTTCTGTCAACGTACGAAACAGTTTGACCAATTGTTTGTAGGACCAAGGTGGGTTTGTTGTTCTGATGGCTCATGTCAATCAAACAAACTATTTTTTCTATCTTTGACTGATATGTTTTACAAAGGTAACTTAATAAAAATTATAGGGTACGTAACATTTGCTATAGCTCTCATATAATACACCTTCCCGAAAAACGGTCTTTTTCTCTTATTGCAGAGCATTTTATATTCGTTTAATACCCATTACTTTTGCCCTCCATTGAAATTATAATTACATGTTGTAAAATAACATATAAAAATAAATTTATACTTGTTATCATTTCTTCTTTTATTTATTTTTTGTTTATAAATAAAAAACAATTTATTTACAAATCTTTAATATATTTTTTTTATTTCTTTTCTTTCTTTTGATTTGAAAATAAACTTTTATATGTCCTGAAGTACTCTGAAATTGTCTTATCTTTAAATAGTTTAACCGCAAACAACTCTTAGCAAAATAATAGTTATTTACACAAAAAAAGAGGAGAGGGAGGGAGGGGTGAAGGCAATAGAAAAAGTTAAAAAAAAAAATCGATTTCATCAGTTGTGCATAAAGCAATTTCAAAACATGTTGCGGTCTATTCAACCAATTGTCCTACATTTTATGACACCAACAAAGTGTGGTTAAAGAAAAAATTATAGTGGTTGAACTAGAGAGGTTTAATAACAAATAAAAAAACAAGAACAAAAACTCTAAAAAAATAAACATTTTGTTTAATTTCTAATATTACAAATGTTTCTTACAAAATTTCTCTAAGTGTTAAAAAGCCAGTTTAAAATACGCTCAATGAAAATCAATATTTATAAATCAAAGCCCTGTTTGGTACCATTTACTGATGGCACCGGGTTTTCCTATTTCTAATTGAGTACAAAAAAATTAATATTTATACAAATTGTTATCACCGAAAATTCATTAAATTTCTTCATATCATTTCGTTGTTGCTCAGTGGTCCCAAACACTTCATTTCTGGGAAATAATTCTGTCATTATGGAACTATTGAATATTTTTTTAACGAAATTTCACATAGATATTGTTGAGGTGTTTTTCAATTGGTTTTGGAGAATGACATGTTTCCAGTTGGTCCTGGGGATGGGAAGTGAATCTCCAAATTTTACCAACTCGGGTATGATGATTTTTGAAAAAATCACAAAAATTTTATTTATGATTTGATTGAAAAATATTTTATACATACATACATACATACATACATACATACATACATACATACATACATACATACATACATACATACATACATACAAACATACATACATACAAAACTCTTCACAAAAAATACACTTACATGTGTAGGATAGCTCTTATAGATTAAGAGATATTTAGACCATAGTAAAATTTTGATCCATTTTTGGACAGACTATTTATTTTTTTAACATTTGGCCCATGCGGGTCTAAAATATTGTTTAAATTCTGTACAAATTCCAAATAAATTTTGCAAGAACCATAAAACCTATGTGGATTCAATAAAAATATATATTATTTTGAAATTGAAATTTAAAAAATATTGGGATTTTTTACTCATTATTTTCAAAAAGGTGGTAATATTTTTTCACTTAAAAATTAATTATTTATTTTTGGACTATAAAATGTTTTTCTCAATTTCGTAAGAATTTCTAAAGTAAATGCTTTTAAAGCAAATCCGACGAGTTTCGGGGAAACAATTTCTCCGTTAGCCCTATCGGAATTTAGTTAATTTTCAAATAATTTTCTTCACTTTTTTTTAAGAAGAAAGTCAAAGCTGGAATTGTCAAAAACGTATCTTGATGATATAGCTGCACACTCAAGAAATCTATAATGTTTAATCTTATAGCTGTAGGATGAGCAATTTAGTAAAAAAGGTACAATATTATTTCACCACAAACGTAAAAGCTATTAAGTTAAACTATATGAAAAATATACTCAATCTCCAATCAACTATGTTCAACGTTGATTTTGCTTTATTTTTTTTTTTGTGAATTTTCTGTAAATTTCTTATGGAATTCATTTATTGTCAAAAATTACAATTTTTTAGAAGAGTGAACCGAAAATAAAAATTTTTTAATTTTTGACAATATTTTCCTAAAGCGCTTTATTTTGTAAAAATTATTATTTTTCAATTAGTTACCTTTCCAACGATACTAAAAACTTATATTAAAAATTGTACACAACCATTCAAAAATTTACTGAAACCTTGTCCCCTCCTCAGAACACAGTTCCCAGTGTATTTTTGCTTCTCAGAAAACCGACCGGTTTCGAATAATTTAAATTTTCGAATTATTCGACTTGCCGGTTTTTTCAGTCGGTTAACCGGTTTCGAATGGAAATTACTTTTAAATTTTCACTATTATATTCATCTTATATAAGATTGCATTCTTAGACATCATATTTTGTACCGATTTTGCTATGTCCGTTTGATTTGGACATAAATAAGATTCTGCAAGCTTTTTGGTCAGCAATATACTTTTTTTAGTTAAAAAGAAATAGACCTATAATTTAGACATATTCAGATACTAAAGAAAAAGTTTCTGTAAAGCAAAAATTATGGATTTAAATAAAATCATGGTAACTCGACACATGATTTTAACAATAAACTTTATATCCCACTTACTAAGGACATTATACAGTGTAAGGACAATTTGATGAAGTTTTTTACAAATGGTTATTTTGATATGGAGCTTCATTTCATATAAAGATCCTTGCACTATATATACTTTTATTCGTTAAACTCTAGAAGTCTATTAAATATTAATTTTTTCTATAAATTTGTAATAATTAAACAAAAATCGGTTAAACGTTCTTGTAAATAAAGCCATATTCGAAACTGGTTTTTTGAAAATCCTATTTTATAATTCGAAAACCGATTTTCTGAAAATGTCGTTTTTTTTGGATACGCTATTATTGTATGTAATAAGTGTATGACAATTTCAAAATGTCTCTAAAGATCTTAAGTTTAAGTTTAAATTTCGTTAAAAAATATTCAATGGATCCAAAGTTACAGAATTATTAAAAAAACGATTTGGGACCACTGTCTGGTTGGTTATTTATCATCAATCAATCAAAAATAATCAAGATTTATGTCTATAACAAATTGACTGAAAATGGAATAATATTTATATGGAAATACCGATAAGATAAAGTTAAATAAACAATAATAATAAACGTCGTTTAAATATATAAATTGCAAAAATAATTAGAAAAAGTGCAATGAAAATATGAATAAAATAAAAAATTAAAAACAAATTAAAAAAAATAAGTACAAAGAAGTAAAAATAAATTAAATATATAAATTATTTATAAAGATTTTATTTCAAATGACTGACAGATGTATATTGCAGCTACTGTGACGTAATTGCAATATTCATTGAAATTTTTTGAACGATGCTGCTGAACTTAGGTTTTTTTTTTGTTCCTGATTTTGATTTCAATTGACTTACACGAGTTGGTACGTACGTATCAGATTAGTTGTTTGTTTTAAATAATGACAAATTTATGTTTTATTTAAATTTCCTTCTTTTCTTAAATTCGAGATTAAAAAGTTTAACAACTTGTGGTGTATTCAAGTTAATTATGTCGTTATTTTTACTTAAATAATGTTTTTCTCAATTAAAATTATTTACGCAAAAAATAAATCAAGTCGCTTTCTAGTAACCTGTATTGATGCTAAATATATTCCCGCATCAATTCTGCATCTATTGAAACCATAAGTGGTCAATAAAAAAAATAAAACGGCGATAGAGACAGCAGATAGTTTTTGTTGATTCCTTCTTGACGTTAAAGATCGTTGTTGATTTGGCTTCATGGATCTTACTTATGACTTATAGTGTTTGAGCTTATCCTTATAGTACTAATCGGAAACGATGTAGCGTTCAAACATCGTTTCCGATTAGTACTATTTATTGGCCTTAATTTACATAAAAAATATGTTTGCGGTAACTAACATTTTCTTTATTCACATTCTATTTTATCGTTAATAAAAATAGTTATTGTTATCACCACTAAAAATATTGTTGTTGTAATAAAATGTTTGTTTATTCGCATTATAATTTTTCGATTGATGACAATAACTTGTTATCGCCACTAAAAATATTGTTATTGCTACACAAAATATTGTTAGTTCAATAAAAAACTTGTTTGTATTATTTTCCATGTTAACACAAATTGTAAAAAAGATTTGTTCATATTTAGTTGTTAGTAAACTGAAAATAATATTTTCTTCTAATAACAATATTATTTTATAAGGGCTGTTCAATAACAATAAAATAGTAATCAGTCAAACATATTGCGATCACAATATATTTTTTATTTAATAAACATAATTTTATTACAACAAAGAAATTGTTATCAAAACAGAAAAAATTCAGCAATAAACATGTTTGTGGTAACAATAAATGTTTGCCGCGAATAGATTAATGTTTGCGACAATGAGAATTTGCGTGCAATAAGAATTTAAATTCTTCCACAATAAAATTAAAAACGACGTTGTTACAGGGAGGCATTCACGATTTATCAATGATTTGGCAAAGACAAGAGACCTGGTCAATCGAAAAACTTTCAAGATAAAGAATAAAAAAAGCTATTTAACAAATACTCTAACGTCAAATAGTTCTTCTTATTCTACATCCAATATCGCTTTTCGGCTTGGAACAATCGGTTTTGATTCTAATTTTACACTCTCCGTGGGGATAATTCAATTCCACTGGTATTCGAAATTCCAAATTTGCTTTCGAAATTGATCTTGTTAATAACATGGGAAACTATAATCAAGCGATTACAAAAGCTTTGAGGTTTCCAATATTCATTTAATATTCCGGCTTTGGAATTTAAGGTCAAAATCGGGTGTCTGGATTTAGTCTTATAGAGCTTTTAGATACAATATTTAAACATAAACATTTTGCTTGATGAATTTTTTTTCTGCAAACATGTCAATTTTAAATAAGGTGTAAGATCAAAAAATTCTTAACATACATTATATGTCCATAAAACGAAACCAATGAACTTAAAGTTTTAATGTTTTTTATTTGATTGAAGTTGTTATTACAATTTATAAAAAATGATATTATGAACCTTTTTCGGAAATCCTTCCATTAACCTTTTTAAAGTGCTTTCAGGATTTAAAAATTTTAAAAGATCCTGAAAAATCGAATATCGTAATAAGTCATTGTGTAGTGCATTTAAAATTCATTATGCCAACAAAATTGTTCAATACAGTAATGATGAATTGTATGAAGTTTTCAACGAAATCGAAATTATTTGTTAAATGTCGTAGTTAATATAACGAAACATTTTCGTAGAACTTTAACGAAAAATGTTAAATAAAAGGTATTTATTCTAAAAATAAATAATTTGGAGAAAATTATTTGTATGAGGGCTACTTCTCCTCTAATCCCATACTTCTTACAACTAAAACTTCTTTAATTAAACTTAAATATGGTATTTATATTGAATAATATTCATTAATATAAAGAATTTTTTTATCAATTTGAAGAATTTATTATTCAAATTGAATAATATTTTTCAAATTAACCGCTATTTTTATTAACGAATTCAAAAGGTTATATTGACAATTTTGAAAAATTAACGAAAATTTTCATTATGATGAATAAAGATTTCGCTGGACGATATTTAACTTATTCTACTTTAATTCTACATCTTTTTTTCGTTATATTTACTACCTTTTTTAGTTTAGCGTAGAGGAAGCCACAGATATCGGTATATTTCTTTTAATATACTGAACCGATTTTGCTGATTTTAAATAGGAAATTTCTTAGACCAAATACATTGGACTCTGTCAATTATTGTGGATATGAGCGTGCCAAGAACAGACAAACAAAGAGACATAGATAAATCAATTTTGATTTTGATTTCATGCAAAAATGTATATACATTATGGAGGCTGAGGTGATTCCTTCTTAGCGTTACACATGAAATGATGAAGTCAATATACCGTCTTTAGCACTTGTGGAAATAGACTTATGTATTCTATATTATGTTTTGTTTTATAATTTTAAGAAATTCTTAACGAATCTCATATCACTAACAACAACAATATTGTGAAATTCACAACAAATAAAAAAATTAAATTAATGACTAATAAATACAAAAATAATTCAGCTTAAAAACAAAATAAAAAAATTATTTTCATCATTATTAATTATTATTTTTTATAATTGTGACAAAATGGAATTGATAAAACTTCTTTTTAATATTCAGATTATATATTTCTACTGAATTTTATGCCAAAACTTAAAAAATTCACAAACTAAATAATACAAAATTCTTTAGAAAATTCACACTTTAGAAAAAAAACTCAACAACATGAAGAAGAAGATAAAATATTTTATATTTTTTTCAATGATGAAAAGAATACTTAGAAATATAATTACAAGTAAATTTTTATGTTAATTATTTTTTTTTTCGGAAAATATTCGTAATAAGATGAAAAACGTGTACAAGAGTTATAATTTTGGGGGACAAGTTTTTATAGGATTTTAATTAGAAATGTAATTGTTATTTATTGCATTATTATTGATATATAATTTGGACAAAGAGAAACTAATTTAGAGATTATAATAAAGAATGAAATAATGGAAGTTTATGATGAATTAATATATCATATCGTACATTAATCCTCTTCTGGTTTCGATCATTTCACTATAATTTTTCTTCCAAATTCCGTTTTTTGAAAATCGATTCCACTACAAATATTTCCAGTTAAAGAGCTTATGATATTTTTTGAATTCAGAACAATGAATCATATTTATACCCATTTAAACAAAATATTGGTGTCTACTGGACTACCGCCAGTTACAAAGGGTTAAATGTTGGAAAGTATAAAATAATCGATTAAATTTTATGCCTTAATAAAAAGAGCAAGCGCAGACGTTAATTAAATTAAATCACCAATTTTATGGCTGTTTTGATAAGAACACTTGTAACGTCTTTTGTTCTTCGGCTGAGGCAGCTTAGTGGCCGCTATTTACGGATCAACAGTCTTTCGGGTTCTTCTCTTCAGTCAGGCTTACATTGGCTTGGAATACCAGAAATCGGGATATGATCGCATTTCGGTTTGTTTTCTTTTTAACTAGACTTATTTCGGCTTTTATTAGCGGGAATAGGAAATACGATAGGTTTTCGAATTATTTTTTGAACTAGACTTACTTCAGCTTTGATAAGGGAGAATCGGGAATATAGTCGGCTTATGGCTTCTTTTATTGAATTAGGGTTATTCCGGTTAAAGATCCGTTTTCGGGATCGGACACGATTCGTGTCAGAAGTCCTATGTTTTTTTGTTTTTCAATAATTTCTCAAACTAATGAGAACGCAGCGACCGAAGTCACTCTCGTCCGAAATCATTTCTTAAAATTCAACTTTATTTCGCATTTGCGAAATTCATTCGGCTCTTAAAACAATTTCAGGGACTTGTTTCTGTCTCGTATGAATCGCACTGACCGTAGTCAAACTATAAACAATTTACTTAGATGTAAATAAACTCGATGAGAATTATAATACGAATAAAACGAAGTCGCGAAAATTCTAGAGGTCCTAATTTTTTCTCAGTTAAATTGTCATCTTGACACAAAAATAACATTAATAACCGTCACTTATCAAATCGCAAATAGCTTTGATCAGGAATAATTTTTTCGCGTCTACAGAGTAGTTCTAGCACATTTAGCATTATGCTTAATGCCTGCCTAATGGTTTCGTATTAATCTTTTAAATTTTGTTACAAATTATGTTCATTTGTAAATTTTGAATATTTGAAAAATTGTCAGTAACAGATTCTGATTGAACTGCTTTGCTAGAATAAATAAAAGGCTGGTAGGACCAATGGATGCGGCATCCCTCTTACAAAACAATTAAAATAACTCTTATTTCAAAAAAATATAGGAGGAGTTACCCCATACAAGGTCTAACATTAATTATATATTATTGCCGCTATTTAACTTTTCTCTTAAAATGTTTAGAACGGTTACTACAGCAAAGCGTATCGGTTTTATAATAAAGTGATCTTTGACCGAAGTATTCGTTCTCTTGTTCAACATTAGCAATAAAACACTCTTCCAAGAGATAATATTCTCTTGCATTGGAAAATCATATAAACTTGAAAGTTATTTTTAAAACAAAAATATCAAGGTCGTAATTAATGTTATTTTAATGTTTATGGGTGTATTTAACATGCATAAAGGAAATGATTTATCTTTTTAATTTTAACAGTAAAACGCAACTTAAATTTTGTGACGAAAAACTCTCTTGAAATAAAAAAAAATCCCCAATTTAAATTCTGAATAATTAAAAAAAATACTAAAATTTAAACCAAAAATTCCCCCAAAACATCAAGTTTACAATAATTTTATTTGAATTATTAATGAGTTATAGGTAGTGTATTCAAAAATTGAAATCGGAAACTGGTAATCGGTTTTTTAGTCGGTTAACCGGTTTTTAATTGAATGTACCTTTTAAGCTTTTCACTAAAAGCAGCACCATTTTCCATTTATTACATCTAAAAACTGATAATTTCCAAGTCTGAACACTTTATTTTTGAATCATATAAAACCTGTAATATAAATTTTATAAGAAAAGAGATATAGACCCACAGCTGCGGTCAAAATAATAGCACCAATCATTTATCACATCTTCGTTGCTGATTTGTGTTTTTCGCCATTCACAAATTCGCTGTCCCATTATTCAAAGTATATTCTCTGAATAAATGAATGGACTTATTTTAAATTAACACTAGAATTCCAATAAATTTGATTATAAAGATTGGGACCTCTCAAAATAATAGCACTATGTCTATTATACATCAATCAATTATTATAACATTTAGTGTAAAGAATGTATAGTAATTTTTAATTAACAAAGTTTTCAAGAACCGTGTTAATAGAATTTAAATAATGGGTTGGTCTAAACACTGTACTTCAGAAAAGCATTTACCTTAGCTGCGGGGAATTAAAAAATAATTAAATCTATCAATAAGTACTGAAACTGTTTTAGAAGGTTTTAAGAATATATATAAACAGTCTCCTTCTTAACTGCTCCGCATGTCTCAAGTAGATTAAAGTTTGCTAAAACTTACTTGGTTTTGCATATTGGAAAAGGGGAGTAGTATTTGTAGATTGATGGGGGTCTACTAGCAAATAATATAATAAAAAATTTATAACAAAATCTTGCTAACACGTTGGTTCTAGTGTTATAGTATGGAGGTGCTTTTCGTACTGTGGTATTGAACATTATGCCTCGTTAGTTTTAATACGATACCAAAAACCAGCTTTATAAGATCAATGACTAAAATTACAGTCACAATATGGAAAATCCCCACATTTTATTTAATGATAATTTGATCAAATCTCTATATATAAAATAGGATGTGTGTGTATGAATGTGAGTTTGTATATATGTATATATTTTGATGAATTTTTCACAGAATGATCCTAATATACTCCACTATAAAAAATTGCAATAGGGTCAGGGGCAGGGGTACCGCCCATAGAAAGAAAATATTGATTATCGAAAATCTAAAGAACTATAACAATGAGAGTTCTTAAATTTGTTCTCAAGTAACAGTTTTACTGGACAAAACATAGGACGGATAAGACCAGGGGGAAGGGTACCCCCATATAAAAAAAATATTGCTTATCAGCTATAGCAGTGAGAGTTCTCAAAATGGTCTTAATCACTTTTTAAGGGATCTGTTTTACTGAAAAAAAACGTAGACCCGGGGGAGAGGTACTACCATACAAAAAAAATACTTAAATTATTAATGTTTCCTTAAAGCCAGCCACGCCCTAAATTTTTTAAACGAAGTTTACCAGATATGCTAGTATGGTATAAGAATAAATACACCAATTTCGATTAAAATTGAACCATTATTTCATCTACTTTCTATATGAAGGACATTACCTGAATATGTTTTTATTCATTAACTCTAAATTTGTAATTAATTATTAATTTTTATAAATTTATTGTTATAAATTTATAAGAATTAATAAAAACCAGTTAACCGGTTCTATTCCATTTTTCCCTTAATTCGAAAACCGGATTTCTGGAAATTTCGATTTTTTGAATACACTAGTTTTAGATCAATATTTAAATCTAATAAAATATTCTAAAATATTTTAATAACATTTCGCCTTTAATTTAGCGCTTTGAAACAATACAATTCTAAAAAAGAGAGAAATTTTGTGCATAAAAATTTGATTCTTGTTAAAACTCTAATCGGATTTCTCCACTACCACTACCACAACTGACTGGCATGTGTTTTTGTTAATTCTTTCGTTAAATTAAAATTACATTTCACATCTTGAAATGTCTTGTTAGCGATAATAATATACAAATAACTCTATGCATTCGGCATTAGAAAACAATAGAAAGTCAGCGCCGTAATAATTCTGGAAAGAAATTGTGGTGGAAACATTTTAGAATAACAACCTAAATCATTGAATCATTGAATTAAATACAATTTAACTGCTGATGGTTACGCTTGAGATATAAAATCGTGCAAGAAAGTAAATCATCATCATCATTATCTTCATTATCGTCATTTTCGTAGACGGTGTGTTGGTCGTTCATTCGTTAGTTCGTTATTATCATAATCATCATTAAATATATTTAAGTTTATCATAAAAATTCTACATCCACATCGTTAGAAATAGAATGTGAATTCAGGTGTAAAACAAAGTACTTACTCTATCGCCTAGATACACAAAAAATGGAATATAAAGAACAAGTAAGAAGTTATAATCGGTCAAGTCGGTCTATTTGATACCCTACACCACATTGTTGGTTATTTGTGGTAGCTACCAAAAATTAATGAGCCACCCTCGTATAAAGTTTTTTTTTTTAATTTATGCTTAAGTGTGTAGTACATTCTACATTCTAAAAGGTTTTTTTCTGTGGGCGTTACATGGAAGCTTGAAGAAATTATGGACCGACTCTCGTAAAATTTTGCACATTAATTTTTGCTTATATTTGTCTTGATTTTTCTAATTCTTATTACAATACCAACGTATTTGTTTGAAGGAAGGTTGTATGGGACCTCTGAGAAATAATGGGCTGAACTTCATATAATTTGGCACATCGTTTTAGAATATTATAAAACTAATTTGTGTCCTTTATAGTTAGGACTTTTGTGACCTTAAATATCCATTCTGGGATGAATATTTCTATGGAAGCATGGTGAAATAATGGACCCATCATCACCAATTTCAACAAGCATCCTGCATTTTGTTCACAGACAGCCGGCCAGACGGACGGACAGACATCGTTGTCTCGACTCAGAAATTCATTCGGAGTCGAACGGTATACCTTAAAGTGGTGGTAGTAATATTTTTTCTGTGCGTTACAAACTTAGGCACAAACGCATTATACCCCAACCACCTATGGTGGTGTAGGGTATAAAAATAAAAATAGAAAAGAATAAATAAGTAATACTGATACTGTTATTACATACAAATTCTTTTTTTTTGCGTTAAGCTTATTGCTTCTATATGGAATCAGTAAATAAATTATATAAATATAATGCATACTTTTGTAACCATTTTTTGAGGTATTTCAAAAATTGGTGTTATTGAAAAGTTTTTGGAAAAATTCAAATAACTTATGTATTTGCAAAGAAGGAAGTTTAGAAAACTTAATTTCAACGCCCGTGCTTTGGGTTCTAAATTCTTAGCAGCGTTCCTGTTTGGAACTTTTTGCCTTGTTTGTTTTTATACCGAACAGAGAGCTAACCAGGCTGTTTTACTACAGAATGTGTTGGTAGCACTTTAAAAACTGCTTTCTATTTTATGGTTTTAGATGCATTATGTGGACCATTCATTCTACCTGTGTCAGGTTTTTTATCATAAGTATCAAAAGTATTAATGAAAAACGTGTGTTAAGAAATTTGCGTTCCACTTCTTACAAGGACGGACTATAAGTGCAACAAAATTTATTTTATCTCAATTATAAATGAATTTTTGTCTAATTAAGAAAAATCAACTTAAATTCCATAATGCACTTCCATAAAATCTACATGAAAACACCTCAGCTCTAAGCATGAAATTTTGTTAAGATTTTTGTAATGGTTCAAAAGAGACAGAATTATAATCAGTTTGTTTTGGTTCGTTTATGAAAATATCGCCTTTTTTCTGGGTCCTTCTAAAAGAAACTTGATTTTAAGTTGTTCATTATTTTGATAAATATCAAAACGTTTTCGGTTTCTATAGTTTTGTTAAATATATAAATATTAGATATTTGATGATCTGTGAAATATTTCTTGATCTGTAGAAAAATATTTTCTATTTTTTTCTTATTTCTATATTATAAAAATCATATTTTTAACTCCCAAAATCACTTGTCAACATATTGTACTTCAGCTCACTTTAATAGTGACCTAATTCGATTGTGTACAAGGAAAATTCAGCAAGGTGGTGTCACTTTACCAAAAAAGACGGCAACTCAACTCTACTAAAAATATTTCTCGATGTCAATGACGAATAACGTAGATAATTGAAAAAATTTAAATGTGTCCGAGATTTGTGTAGATTTTAATTTTTCCATAAAATACATTTAAGATCAATTTATCTATTGAATATTAAATATAAACTTAATTGAAAAACCGCTGTGTCCTGATAATAAACTATTTTATAGTGCAAATGAGTTTGTTTTTAAAATTCTCAGAATCCACAAAAACGTGTCAAATATCACCTGGGCTACTGATACCACCATATTAAATTCGCCATGAATTTGTATATCACCAAAACAAACAAACAAACAAGTGTTACAAAATGTCTTAATTTTTCTTTACTTCTTCATTGTTTCAAATATCGATAACAAATAAAGGTTGAAAGAACTTTTCTTTATTTTTATAACTTTTTTCCATAAAAATAGTAGTCATCGCTAAAAAAACAATATAGATTTAGATTTAATTGTTCGAGTTTATATATATAATTTTTGTGTTTCTTTCTTATTTTCATCATTAAACGAAATGAAAGAGAAAGAAACAAACCAGTTTATATTAAGTGTTTTAAATTATTTATTATCTTTTTTTATTTTGTTATTGTGAATTTGTTTTATTTATTATTTTTATACCCTACACAACCATAGATGGTGGGGGTATTATTCGTTTGTGCAAATGTTTGTAACGGGCAGAAAAATGCAATAAAATTTGGCACATACTACTACTTTGGCTCAGGGACACGATGCCTATTGAAATTGGTTATGATCGGTTCAATATTTCATATGGAATGGAGTTTTAGCCCATAAAATTTCTAAATATAAACGATTTTAGAAAATTTTGCAAAACTTAGTGTTATTATATTCTAAACGATACGCAAAAAAATACAAGGATCGGTCCTTTATTTCTCATTGGTACCATACAACCACACTTCCTAATAACACCATGAAACTTATAAATTGCACATAAACGTGAGTATTGTAAACATATTTAGTCAAATAAGAAAGCCAAAACTGCTGTGCAAAATTTAAGGAGGGTCGATCCATATTTTTTCTAATTCTCATATAACCCTACAGAAAAAAATCCCTTCATTACGCTTAAATTTCACATAAATGTTAGTATTATAATAATATATTGCACCTAAGCATTGATAATGGAAGCAAGTTATACGATGGTAGTTCAAAAATTTTTTTGTAGCAGACATTTACAATTAACAATGTGGTGTAGGCTATTAAATAGTCGGGTTTGGCCGACTATAATATTATTATTCTTAATCAATAGTAATTGAGACAATATAAAACTTTAACGTTTTACACTATTTCCAAAAATGTTATATGGAACCACTATTGCTAGATTTGATAATTTATGGTTACATACATATTCATACATACATACATATTCATACATACATACATATTCATACATACATACATATTCATACATACATACATACATACATACATACATACATACATACATACATACATACATATTCATACATACATACATACATATTCATACATACAAACATACATACATTTATACATACATACATACATACATACATACATACATACATACATACATACATACATATTCATTTATACATACATATTCATTCATACATACATATTCATACATACATACATCCTATTTTATATATAGATATATATGTTAAGAATTTTTCGATTTCACTTTTTAAAATCTAAAAATGTAAATGAATAATAATTTTTAAAAATATTTTGAAATGGTAATTTTTACTTTTATACAGGATCCTTTTTTCGTTTTACAATTTTGGCTTTACACCGTAATGATTTTCCTCGTCATATTATAAACACAAAAGGAAAAAATATATACTAAATAAAAATACCTTAAGTAGATTTTAGTACAAGTATTTTAATAATATTCAGGTTCTATTACACTTAAATATTTATAAAATATCTTGCTTTTTTGTGCCTGACGTAAATACGAAGGTCGTTTACTTATATTGTTGAAATTTGGTTACTTATAATATATCGAGATAATTAAAAAATTAAGATAAATAAAAAGTGTTAAATTATTTGAATTATTTATTTCACTTGTTTACCTTTAAAATAAAACAAGAATTAAATTTTTTGCTTTATATTGTTAAAGTAAATCATTAAGAATCAGATACAGAATATATAGAGAAAATTTGCATTCATTTTAATAAAACCTGATTCTGAGTGCAAGACAGTCAATGTGGTGTATCGTTTTTTGAACAAATTAAATTATATGTTTCCTATATATTATGGTTTAATTTGAGACCAAAAATATCTGTGTTTTGAAAAGAAGAGTTTAATTTTTGTATGATTTTAATCATGATTCAGATTCCTAGTAATATTGCTATATATAACTGTAAAAAGTTATTTAAAAGCTGACGTCATAATATTTTTATATGCTAATTCTGGATTCATCCTTAATTTTCCTTGTTATTTGTCGGATCACCTTAATAACGATAAGAAGATGATTTAATAAATTATAATTTTTATACAAATTTGGATTTTGGGAATATTCGTATGCAAATTCGGATTTTTATACACTCCACCGCCACAAGTGGTGAAGAGAGTATATTAACTTCGTTATTCCGTGTGTAACACTAAGAAGGAATTATTTCAGACCTCAGAATCTGTATAAATTCTTGCATCAAATCAAAATCTGAATCAATTTAGCTATGTGTTGACACGCTCAACAACAGACTGACGGACATATCTAAATTCTGACAAAGCTGACAGGGTTCAATAAAAATTTTTTCTGAGTATTTGTTATAGTCCTGAGAAGTTTTCTATTTAAAAATCGGTTCAGTATATCAAAAGATATAGACCGATATCTGAGGCAACCTGTAAGCTCCAGCGAAGAATTTTCGTAAAACTGAAAATTAAAAAACGGATAATTAGAATAAGATAATATAAAGTTACATGTACCTTATCATTCCAAAAATTATCAAAATCGGTTCAGTAGAAAAAAGTTATCACCAAAAAAATTACTAAGTTTGTGTGTTTGTGTATTTATAAAACATAACATATTTACTTCCTCGCATTTGTAGTGAAGGGTATTGAAGATTCGGCATAGACGAATATAGCATTCTTACTTGTTTAATTCTCTGATTCATGGACAAGTTTAGAAACATTATTCCGAATTTTTAAACAAATATCGTTATTAGAAAAACAAAACTGGTTAAATTCTTTATAAATTTTTGATATCGAATTATATTAAACTTACTTTTTCTAACAATTTTAATACAAACCAAATACTTGTCTATGAAATTTATATCACTCCCTGAAATTCAATCTATATTCTCGTATTCTATCAAAATTTCGTGTCAGTGTCTTTCCACTGGTCTTAGCTTTGGGCAGTTTGGAGGATTTGCTTTTCTTGGTACAAATATCACATTCTTATTTTTGTACCACTCAAGCACTTGATTACCACAGTTAGGCCATAAATAAATGGACACAGTATGAAGTCTTATGAATTAAAACAGCTTATTTCATAAACATTCCTTGAGGTAAATTTTGGGTATTTATACAACCCGTTGTAACAAATCATTGGCTTCTTTTGCTCGAACTGCATATGATTAGGGACATTTGACTAAATTTTTTTAAGAAACCCTTCATCAACAACAACATAAAATTTTTGACCAAGAAATTGCAAAAAAGCTGTTAGAACGTATGAAATGTATATTTATAATGCAGCAAGAATACTTTTTACAAAAATTGATTTCAATTTTCGTGCTTTGTTTTTGATATCTATATTTTTTAGCTGAGTTCCTGTCAGGAACTTTTTGAGAATTGTATGTTTTTGAACCTGCATTAACTTCAACTTTTCGTACCAGATAGTCCGAGCACTGAGCTAACCGGTCTTTCCTACCGGATGTGTTGGCAGCTCTTTCGATATTGTTTTCAATTTTTTCGGATTTAGAAACATCATGTGGACCGTTCTTTCTACCTGAACCAGATTTTTAACAACGGACGATTCTCCCGATATTGTTTAATAACAGTGGAAACAGTTTGACGGCTGGCATTTGAATGGTTGGACCACTGTTTTGTAGGACCAAATTGGATTAAAAGTTTTAATGAAAAACGTGTGTTAAGAATTTTATGATGTCATTCCTTATAGTTATTAGCATGTGATTTTTAATAAGATATCTCGGATAGTTAATTACGTCGAAGGGATCAACATTAAACATGGCGTCTTCAAACCTTTCTAACCTATTTCTAACGGTTTTAAGGTTACATAATAATTAAAAAAACGTTTTTAACCACTGTAGGGCAGTCAACATTTTTCCATGGTTTAGAGAGTCAACCGACTTTTATATTTATTAGTTTTATGTAAAAAAATGTCTTTTTTTCTCTTTCCATATAAGTCTTTTATGATTTGGACCTGGATTAGGAACTTACTATTGTGCCAGAACCAATCACAATATAAATAACAAGGTAGTTTCAATTTTAATTTCTTTGTATGTATTTTCCATTTGACAAATAAGGGGTTAATGACATGACAAAATATTGCAACCATATTTACTTGAACAAATCCGTTGTGATCAAAAATGTTTAAAATGAAAAATAATTTGTAGAACTGAAATGGGATGCATTTTTAAAAGTTATGAAAAAAAACAATGCATTTGTCTACATATTCAGGGATTCAGATTTTTTAAATGCCCACTGCCCCTTATGTACACAACCAGTGGTTAAAAGCATGCAATGCAGATAAAGAAAATTTGCCCTTAAAATCATTGATATGATCTCCACATTTCTGTACAAATGACATGAAATTTAACAAAAGCAACGTTAGATTAAGAAGAGGTGCAATTTCTATGTCCATTAAGTAATTATGAAAATATTTCAACGTATTGAATATCTGTCGATATATCATCATTCATATGATGTTCAATTATACATTTTATCCCTAATTTTATATTTTCCAGTATGAATACAAACTATGAAAATGAAGATTTTGTTGAGGAATATCTCGAAAAGAGAGAACTGAGTATGTTCTTTAATTTACTTTATATTGTTTATACGACTATCATGTGTACTATGTCTTGCATATCAAAAGAACAAACTAATGAAATCGGTTGTAAATATATATTTGTATTTTATTAGTTTTATTAAATATTATTGGAGTAAGAACTGCATTTATTTAAGTGCACAGACAAGGACACTTCCACAAACAAAAAAATACGAAAATTACACAATTGTATTTTAAAAATTCTCTAAATTCCTTATAATTTTTTTGTTCAAAAAATGTTTTCTTTCAAAATACAAACTTCAAAAACCCGATTCTTGTCAAATAATATTGATTAAAACAACCTTGTTATTTATACTATGAAACCAATTGCCTTCTTAAGGGTTAATTAATATATTAAAAAATTCATACACTTCATGTTTGATAACTCATTTAACTAATACGAATAAAAATATTTGAGTCATATTTATTAATTAATATTTGTTTTCAATATTTTTTGTATTTTTTATTATCGCATGTTTTGTTATTTTTTTTTTTAATTCAGTAGTTGAATAAAAATAAATTTTTTGAATATAATTTTTCCCTTAAGACCACAAATAATATTTTAAATAAATTAAAAATAAAAGAAAAATAAATTAAAAAAAATGTAATAATGTAAAAATCAAGTTGAATGAACTATTTTTTAAATTGTATTTAATTTGTATTTATTTTATTTAGAGGCACGTACATACATATACACATATACATATGTATTATGTAGAAATCAATTAAATATTTGTTTAGTTTACCGTATTTATTTTAAGAAAATTAAAAACCTTTATTTAATTTTATTATTTTATGAACATATCATATTCCGATGTTTATTATTAATTTTATATATAGTTTTTATTGGTTGTATATTTGTATATATATATAAAAATGTGTGTTTGTTTGGAATTTATAGACAGCTTAACTACTGGATCGATTTCACATTCAATTTTCACACAATGAACCCAATGTAATTGTAAATGACATAGGCTGTAAAAAATTCCGTTAGGACCGGAGGAAGGGGTATTCTTATACAAAACAAATATTGATAATCGGATATCTAAAGAATTAAAGCAGCAAGCGTTGTCAAATTTGGCCTCAACTACTTTCTCAAGAAACTGTTTTATTGGAAAAAAAACGGACGAATAGTACCAGGGGGAGGTAGCTCCCATTAAAAGCAAATATTGATTATCTTATATATGAAGAACTATTGAACTATTATTAAGATTTCATCTCAATTATTTTCCCAAGGAACAGTTTTACTAAACAAAATATAGAACGTATAGGATCAGGGGGAGATATAGACCCGATAAAAAATAAATATTATTATTATCGAATATCTAAAGTGCTATCGAAATGAGAGTCCATACCAATTACTTTAACAAGTAGTAGAAACAGTTTAACTAGACAAACTGTAGGAAGTTTAGAGTCAAAGGAAGGGAGAATGTTTAAGAGATGAAACGATTTTGTGGGAAAAACAACGTGATTTGTGAAATTTCTTTCGAGATCTAGCCTTGAGAAAATTCTTGTATAGCAAAGCACACCGGGTAAAAGCTATTTTTTTACACAAAAAATATATATATTTTTTGTTTTAATTGAAAATTCTAGTTAATGAAAAATAATATTGAAAAGTAGGTCAGTTGCTTATAATTCTTTCATTCATTCACATTTAGTCTTCTGTCGAAGGTCATTCGTTTTTTTGTTTTTGTTGCATTTTGTTTTTGTCATGGCAAATTGTACGTAGAAAACATATTTATTTTTTTTGTTGTTTTAATTTTCAAGAGTGTAAGAAAGTAGCACCAATTACAATTTGCATTAATTTAATTTTAACATAGAAATAAATGTACTTGTTTGTTTGTTTATTTGTTTGTTTTACCTGACCTCCCAAACCCCACTTGTAACCCCTGTCGTTTAGTTAGTGATGCCATCATCATCATCGCCATTATGATCACCACATCCACCATCTGTGTTTGAATACAAAATAAATGTGTATTTTACGTCTCACGTTTGTCGTTTTTATACGAAATAAAAATGAATGAGTGTAAAATTTGAATTGTCTTGTTAAGTCGACGATGAAAGTCTTTAATATATAGTTTTATTTTAGTATTATTATAAGTATATATATTTATCGTTTAACATTTTCTAATTGAATATAAAATGAGAATGGTACTGAAAATTAAGCAGCTGAGCAAGTAAAAATGATGGACCCTAAAGTCCAAATAGTTTTGTTTGTACAATTCTTATGTTTAACAGGGTGTTACCAAAATTTTTGTGTGAAACGATTTCCTAAATATTTAAAATTCTTTTCAGTTAGATTTTAACCGGAATAAACGGTTTGACTTTAGCATAGGGTTTCTCTACGGGAAAACGTTTCAAAAAATTTCCCGGAAATACGTTTTTACTTGTAATGGACAGGCAGTTATTCATAGAATATTAAAAGCGGTACTGATAAGTCTTAGGCAATAATATCTTTATTAAGTCAATTAAGACTTCATTTTAAATAATTTTTACTAAAAACTTAAACTGAAAACTTTCCTATAGACGCACTTAAGTTTATAAGCCTCTCTAGCATTATTAGTTATTGGTTATGAATTACCTCAAAAATAGGGTCTGCCATTGATTCCACTATTTTCTTAAGAAGATAGGAATCAATTTCCTCCCAAGCTTGCTTTATTTAATTTAAGATCTGTTAAAATCATTATGCTTTCATTTTACACTTTATTTCAATAAATTTTACGGGCTTTATATCGCTATTGGGTTTAAGTCCGAACTGCAAAATGGCCAATCCAACAGAGGTATATTGTATTCGTTAAACCATTATCAAGACTGCATTGACACATGTAATGCAGCATTGTCCAGCTGGAATATACAATCTTCATCCATTTCTTCTCCACAAAAGAGAGAAAAGCATCTTCCAGCAATTCATTAAAAATTGTGCTATTAATTTTTGCTAACTACAGCAAAATGCTGCTGTCTTTTTATTAATTTCGTATTTCTCTATTGGAACATCCTTCGTTACGAAAAAATTAATTTGATTAATTTAATTTCTTTCCATCTAACTTTTTGTATAGTAAAACATTTAAAATTTACCCTGCCGTTTTAGAGTCTATATGTTACATACATGTGTAGATACATATATACACAGACTTATTTTATATATAGATAGAAATTTATAATACTTTATTTTGGTATTTTTTTCATTAAAGCAATTTTTACGTCTGCTTTTATAAAAATATTCCACATTAAATAGCATCTTAAAAAAGTACCGTTTAGTTGTCTCTTTTTAAAAGCTTCCACTTTACTTATGGTTGAGAACAACAAAGATAAAACATAAATAGGGAAAGAAATGCTTTTCTTGGAATATGTGTCAGTGTATATAAATTTTATCTTAAAATTAGAGAATTAAAAATATTTTTCTTTTTCATGTGAAAAAAAAAAACTAAGTTCGTAAAAAATTGTTTGCGATTTGCTAACTTAACACTTAGAATGATCATGTTCGGTCAATAACTCCAAAAGCTCCCATACAATGTCCTCTCGAAACAGTATTCCGAATTTATAATAACTATATTTAATTAATTAAAATCAATTTTGTGGCAGTCGGAAAATCACGTTGAATGCATTTATTAAAAAAAGGTGTCTTCAAGTGTTTTTTTATGAATTAAAAAAAATCAACCTGTTGACCAAGCTGGGTGCGTGTAATCCTCCAAATCTTCTGGAAAAAACCTGTCATAAAAACATATTAATTTTAATATCATTTCTCCATCGTCATAAGTTAGAGAATTATTTTCAAAAATATAATTTTGGAACCACTTCACTAAGGTACTCAGACCAATTAGACACAATTCCAGTGGGTTCTTTAAAACTAACACATTTTCCTGTTAAACTCTCTAATGTGCGTGTCTATTAAATTTTATGAAATTATTATGTATTTCAAATGTCAATACGTAAACTTCCATTTCCTTCATCATGAAAACAAAATTAATAAAATATTCATTGATTTTGTAATTTCTCTGTTGTCCATCAATGTCATTTAATTTTATTAACGAAAACTTTTACCATAAAGTTCAAACTATTTGACCATATCGGTTAATAAATAGAACAGGAGCAACATCAGGAAAAAACTTTTAAAATACTCCGTTCTTCTTTTTTTTTAAGCTAATTTTCTGAATTTCTTTTATGATATAAGTTTAGTGTCTTATTATACTCTCCACCACCACAAGTGGTAAAGAGGATATATTAACTTTGTCATTCCGTGTGTAACACCAAGAAGGCATCATCTTAGACCATATAATGTATGTATAGTCGTGCATCAAATCAAAATTTGAGTTTATCTCTTGGTGGCACGTTAAAATCCACAATAATTGACAAAGCTTAATGAAGTTTATCCTGAGTATTTGCCATAGTCCTGAGATGTTTTCTATTTAAAACCAGCAAAACCGTTTCAGTATATTAAAAGTTATAGACCAATATCTGAGGTAACCTTTAAGTTCAGTCAAAAATCTTTTGTAAATTTGTTAATTACAAATCGACAAATTACAATGAAGTATTGCCAAAAATATTATACTTTGCTATATGTACTTCATTACCATTTCATAAATTATCAAAATCGGTACAGTAGAAAAAACGTTAAAGCCAAAAGTATAACTAATTTAACATTAAGTGTTCCTGTGTGATATTAAAAAAAACTTTAAATAATGTATACATTTGTAGGTGTATGTGTAAGTGTGTATGTACGAAACTTAAAGTGTTTACTTCACACGCATTTGTGGTGGAGGGTCTTGAAGGTTCAGTACAGCCGAATATAACATTCTTACTTGTTTTTTCTTAGAATATTTTCTTTCTTAGAACATTTTCTTAAGAAGGAAACAAAACTTAGAGGAGGTCATTTTCTTTTTCTTTTTCCATTCAAAATATTTCCATTCAAATGTCTTTTGAATGGGGTTCTCTTATATTGTGTAGTTCTTATTTCTTTTTTGGTTTTTTTTTGTCCTCCCTCATTTTCCTTTTATGTTTTTTTTAATGTTGTCGTGTATATTTTATATTTATATTCATTCTTTAACATTTTTATCCATTTTATATCGGCCACGCATTTATTTATTTATTAAGGGCAAAGCATGTTTTATTTCCATTAAATATTGTTATTTTCATGTCCTACTGTTTCATTTATTATTATTAATTATTGGGTGGGTGTAAAAGTAAACTTAGTATAATGTGGTGAAAGATTTTAAGGAGGGTTAAGGTTAGAAACATCAATATCCATAAAAGAAACGCCGCCACTTATGGTCCATTGTGATCCCTTCAGATTAGAAATCTGCAAGATTGAATAGAGTAAAAGAAAAACAGTAATTGAAAGGTGTTCAGAGACCTGAACAATATTCACTAAAAGAGAGAAAAAGAGAAAAATTGAGGTGGGAAATTGAGAATAAAATTCAAAAGAAAGAATCGTGCCTATAGGATACTATTCACGAGCTCTATTAGATCATTTAACTTATATCCATGGACATCCAGCAGTTCCACAAAGTATCACACCTAACCACCTATGCCTACAGGCCTGTTGACTTTGACAGTGACATAAAATGTCATCCATCATCTCTGGGGAATTATAAATAAAAAGAAAATTTGAATGATTTATGTTTGATATCTGAAAAAAAGTTCTCCAGATATAATTTTTGTTTAAAATTATTTTCCGATTATTTAAAATCCTTAGATTTTGCACAGATCTTGAGCTCATGAAGTACTGAGTAGTTTTGTTTCTAACAAAAATCAAAATAATCATTTCATATTTCGAAAGTAAACGTGGTCGCTGTAGCAAAATTCAAGACTTAACGAAACCCACAATTTCTTAATTTCAATTTTCACCACCAAAGTCGCAACGCTCTTTACCACTTGAACGAATAAATTAAATAAAAACTTGGCCACCGGAGTAAAGATTCTGACTGTAAAAGAATCTCCGAAATCCTAAGAGTTGGGTTAGATAGCCTACTTAGAAATTTTCAACGATGTCATATGAGGAACCAAGGAGCGTAATAAACTGTATTTTAGTATCATTAACATATTGTAAGGAGAAGTCCTATCAATGGAAGCAAACATTTTTTGTTAACATTTCTTCATATAAATTTCGATGTTTATAGAATCAGTTGTAACAAATGAACTTCTTTTGTCGCTACTTTATATTGCTGCTAAGAATCTTTTAGGAAATTTGCTTTTGCTGTACAAAATAGGCGAACACTGAGCTAACCGGTCTGCTTTCCTACCGGATGTGTTGGCAGTTCTTTTGAAAATGCTTTATATATCTCGGCTTAAGAACCATAATGTGGACCATTTCTTTTACCTGCACCAGGTTCTTTTTCACAGGACAAGTTCTCTCGATACTGTTTAATAACATCGGAAACAGGTTAAAAACAGACTCTTAAACGTTTGGCCACATTTTTTAGAACCAAGTTCGTTTTTTTGTTGAAAACATTCAATAATTTTAGTACGATTTTTTTGCGAATATTTTTAATAACAGATTAAGCATTATTTTCATTTTTATAAAAAAAAACATTTTTTTTATAAATTATTATTTTTACTCTTAACTAATATTTATCGTATATTTTACTTATGTGTTTATTATGCTTTTTAAATACGGCGAAATAGATGAAAATATCAGTATTAATAATAAAGAAAGAAAATCGATTTTCTATTAATGTTATGTTAATGGGTTTGGGTAAAGTTTTTAACTTCCTATTCGTAATTATAGCAAATAAGTAAAAAAACAACGCAAAAATTACAAGCTCTTACCTCTCCTCTATGTTATTAAATACATACAGTAATGTTCGAAAACTTAGCAATTTTTAATATTTCATATTTGTTTCTTACGGACACCGATTTTATAAGATTTATTCATTCAGAAATTGGCATAGCTTTCTACTCTGATCTTAAGCAGTTCCTTAGATCCTACCAATACTGGATGAGTCGTATCAAACTCTCCTTTTAATACAATTTGAATTTTGCATAAGGCCGAGAAACGATTGCGCTCCCACAACAATTGGATCTCTTTTCAAAGACTACCCGAGTCATACCAGGCAAAAGAATGTCAACCCAGTGACAGGTGTATTAATAGAAATCTTTTCGCTAAAAATTTTTTTGAAGTCATCAACCGGGATCATTATTGTATCAGCCGTAAAAAACAATTATTCAGGTTTAAGGTTTAAGTGCAGGTCAAGAAATTGTTCCGCTTCTATAGGAAGAGTCCAAAGGTTTTACTAAGAGTCGTAGGATTGGTTAGGCAATTGAGCAAATGTTGTGTATCATGTGGTCCTTGGCTACATACAAAACAAATATAAAGGGCGACACGTTCAATACGAGATCAGAAGGCGTTGAGCCTATTGCTCCATCCCCAACGTAGTTGTGGCAGAACTACTCTTGTAGGCCTCTACAGATTTCTTTCTAAGTCTGCAATGTGAGGTGGTACTACCGTATAAATCATGAAACTGTAAAATTTTTGGCGTTTATGTGAATGTCGTACAAAGGTGCTATATATGAATCCTGATCAAAAGGATCATGCACATACCTATGTATGATCAGTTCATATATTCTAATATCTTTTTCTAACATGCCTCCGGGGTAACTCCAACTGTGTTATATTAAAGTTAAGATGATGCCTCCGATAACATCCAAGAATGAAATGTTTGTTGAAATCTTCATCTCCTCATGTAGACGTTGTATTGAGGACATTTGTAAACAGCCCGTTATGGTTCTCAAGGCTGCATTTTAGCAAATCTGAATATTTCTTAATTAGGTATCACTTAGCGAATAAGATTACTCACAATTTTTGCGTGATTGCAGTGACATGAGCTGAAGAAGTATATAGGCTATCAAGTGTAACATCTAAGATCTTGGGGCGTTTAACAGTCGAAATTTGGATTTCATCGACTACGATTCCTAAATTTGTTTTTACTTTTTTAGATCTGGTGGTGAAGAGTGTTGCTGTCGACTTCGCTGGTGAAAGTTTCAAGTTACGTGCAGTAAAGAAATAATTATGTCCAAAGAGATAGAATTTTTTATTCATATTATTAGAAGATACATTTTTCATGAGTATATTTTACGGCGGAAAAGTTGCTTAGGTTTCGAACAATACTGTATTTGGTCGGTGTAATGAAAAAATGTTTTTGGAATTTCCAATTTTTCCAGCACATGACATTGTTATATTAACTGTTAGATTAATATGCCTCGTAAATTTCTTCAACACGCTTTTTGAACCCCCCACCCTCTGGATAACAAATACCTAAAATACTTATTTCCATCATTTTATATTTACACATTATTCTCTGAACATTATTTTTAATACTCATCGATGTTAATTAGATTATGTTCTATTGTGCTCACATTATAAGTGCGTAATAATATTTGCATAAATAGGTGTTACTAAACGATCATAAAACTATATAGAAATATATAATCACAAGTTATTTTAAATGTCAGAGGTGTAATTATAATTACAAGTTTTATAACGCAAATACATCATTAATTTATGTGTTATATATTGTTTTAACAACTATAGTTACTAATAACATCTAATTAGAATATTGGAATTGAAAATAATGGCAATTAGTGACGTTTTGATTTGATTGTTTGGATTCTTAACGTGTATATGGTTTTTAAAGTAATTTTACATATTGAGTATAAAGGTCACATTCGTAACCAATAAAGTCAGTATATTATTAAATCGATTTAAAACTTTATGAAAGAAACATTGTTTAAGTTTAATTAATCTAATCCAATTCATTTCTTTTTTCCTCTCTTTTTCTAGATGACAAAAAGACTCAATATGAAAGTGTTCCAAATACACCAAGTCCCACAATAGCAACAGCCTTAGCACAACAAAATGCCACACCATCTGCGGGTGTAACATCAGTTGTGGTACCCTATAGTAATCAGTCGTTACTTGGTGTTAATGGTACGGGACAACGTAAAGATATGTCGGATGTACTAGGAAAAATCACATCCACAACATTACAACCGGATACTATAAAAAGTAATGATGATGGGAGTGATGCTAAGAAACCACAAAATCAACATCCTAAAAAAGTTTTATTAGCTACAGCAAATGCTTCAGCCACTCTAACCAAAGCAGGAGCAACAGTATCAGCCGGAATTGCAGCCGGCGATGGAGTGACGGCTACAGCAGCTGGTGTTAAGAAAGAGGAAGAAACTGAAGAAGAGAAAATTATTGATACAGTTGATGTACCCGAAAATGAGACATTAGATGCTCTGAAAAATAAGAATTTAACGGTGAATTTAACAGAGGTAATAGGAACTAACCAAAAGGAAGAGTTATATATAATTTTTATTAAAATCTTGCTTAATTTTATGTACTCCATAGGATCATCATCATTATTATAATAGTACGATTGTAGTGGACAAAGAAAAGGCAGATGCTTATTGGAATGAAATTAAAAATATGTCACCAAATTGGATGTTATCACAATCACATCGTAGAGCTATGGTAAGTGATTTCCGTGCAGACTTCAATCAGACCAGTCTAATAGTGTAATGTTTTAGATTTGGGATGGTGATGCATCTAGCACTCGGTGGTTTGAAATAGTCCTAAGTGATCTCTTCGTTAAGTTATTAAATAATAGATTTTTAGAATGCTCAGAAAACGATATAAGGTAGATCAATAAGAGATCTAGAAGAAGTAATGTTCAAAATGCATTCAGGGCATGTATTTTAATAAGAAATCAAAGACTTCTGATAAATTTCTCTAAAAGCAGATTGGTTCTGTTTCGTTTGAGGTCATTAACCGTTAGCCTTCTAATCCCCTTCTTGATTGTCCCTACCAGATCCAATGTCACCAGGTTTTCCCTAAGTGTTTTTAGTATTGTTTACTTTGCAATAAATAGTTACCAAGTTCTCAATTCCAAAATGCTAATTGACCATGGTAATCGTAATACCTGTACTTTGACTAAAACACTCATCCGACTCTTTAGTCTCACTGCATCCCAACATACAACACATCCATACGTAAGAATAGGTCTCTCTTCTGAATTGGTGATCCGATAAAATCTTAATTTTTTGTTTATAAATATTAAAAATCTTTAATTTTTGTCTTAAATTATTTTTTTAATTAAAAAATATTTAAATTTTAATAATTTCTTTTATATTTCAATCTTCATTATGCTTTCTAGACCGTTGTTTTAAGTTTTGATTTTCCATTCTATGGCCATCCCGTAAGAAATGTCACTGTAGCTACTGGCGGTTTTATATATACTGGTGATTATGTACACTCTTGGTTAGCAGCAACACAATATATTGCACCACTTATGGCCAATTTCGATACAAGCCTATCAAATACCTCATTTGTGCGTCTAAATGATACCGGTATGTAATTATTAAATTATAATATTAAAAGCAAAATTTTATATAATCTTTTTGAATTCTCTTTTAGGTTCCAGTTTTACTGTAATTTGGGAAAACGTTTCACTGCAAGATAAACAAGAAGTGGGCAATTTTACTTTCAGTGCTACATTGCATAAAAATGGTGATATCGTTTTTACTTATTTCTCTGTGCCAATTTTTGTCAATGCCATACAAGATGACAAACATCCCGTTAAGGTTGGTCTTTCCGATGCCTATATTATTGACAAAACTGTTTACTGTAAGTAAATTTATATTTTAAATGATGACGTTTATTCTTAATTTATTTATTTATTTGTTTATTTGTTTATGTGTTTATTTTTTATTTTTTTGTTTTTGTTTTTACTAATTTATTATAGTCGCTCGTAGAAAAACAATTTTTGAATACCATAGAGTTAATTTTGCCAATGCCGAGATTACAAATTCTACAATCATCACTTTGAAAGCTTTACCCACTTGTCTTGAATATACCGATTGTGCCTCATGTGTAAATCATGTCACTGCATTTAATGTAAGTATTTTTTTGATTTTATTTTTTTATTTTTGTTTTTCTTTTTTATATTTTTTTGCATAAATACATTGAAATATGTTTGTGTATAGTTTTTTTTATTGTTTTATCTTCTATTGTCTAGTTTTCTTTGTTATAATATTTTGTTGTTATTTTTTTATATTAAATCGAGTAAAAGATTTATAAATTCTAAGAATAAATTATAATAAATTGAGAAGATTTTTTTTACATCGGAAATATATGTAAAGGGACCAAAAGTTAAATCGAAATATGTAATAGATTTTCAAGAATAATTTTATAAACTTTGTATGCACATACGTATGTATGTTTATATTAATATAAATAATTCTTTAAAAATAATTGTCTAAATAATTCTGCAGGGATTTTATAGAGAATGATATTTATAAATTTTTATATGCATTAACACCTCTTTTGAAATTTATTTGTAACATTATTAAGATAAGGAGTGAGATTGAACAATTATTTGATTGAAGTTATTATTATAAATTACAAACGAAAATGTATCTTTAATCACTGGTAATGAAATTTTGAACCTTTTTCGAAAACGATTAGGTAGTCCATCTACGTTTAAAATTTACATCACTTTTGAACACCTTAAATTTTCTTTTAGAAATTATTAGCAATATTCCTGTCAGAAACTTTTTGGGCCTTTTATGTTTTTAATCATGTACCAAATAGATCCGTAAGATTTGATATTCTAGATTTGTATGCAATTTTAAATAATGATAGCAGAGGAGTGTAGCATTATAACCTTAGAAGTTGGGTGTGGGCGTAAAACTTTTAAAACATTCTTAACGGTGTATAAAATAGTTTTTTTTAATATACACTGATGCATATTCTTATAAAATCCCATAACTTTTGTTTAAAGAAATATTAAAACTTAACAAGAACATATTTAGTGGAGAAATAACATTTTTTATTAAATAAACTAAGACTTCATTAACTAAAAACTTTATTTTTTTGATCAAATTAAAAAGTTCCCTTTGGCATCTTTATACGTTATTGAATTTATCGATTAAATTAAACAAAATCAGCAGTAAAATTGTGATATTGTCATTAAAACATATCTTTATTTGTAAAAAAACAGCAATTTGTTTATATATTTGTTTTTGGATTTTTTTAAAGTAATTTTCAAATCTGCGTTTATGGAAATATTCTACTTAAAATAGTACCAAGAATATGTCTTCGCATGAAAAAGCCAGTCTAAAAAACTTCAACTTTATTTTTGGATGAAATAAAGAAAAATGCGTTTGTAGGTATATGCATCAGTGTGTAACAAAAAGTATCTTTTCAAATTTGTTTAATTAAAACAAAAAATTATTGATCAAAAGATTCAAATAAATTTTCAAAATTATCTAAAATTACGTTTTCGTATAAAACCTTCGGCCGAATGCAGAAAATATTTCATTCCAGATATTTATTTAGGTAAACAAAAAAAATATAATTTAATATCTAAGTGATGTTTTTTACAAACAAAACAATTATAAATGAGCTCTTTATTCGATTACTAGTTTTATTCGCAAATATTTTGCGATATTAGTTCGTTTTAATTGATATAATTTATTCGGTTGTTATTTTTATTTACTTGATAACAAGAACAACATTTCAAAAATTATTTATTTTCATTAAAAAAAAATTACCATTTTTTTAAATTTTAATGCTCGATTGAATTTACATTTGAAATTTTAAATTAATAACAACATAGAGAAAAATAAAATAGGGGTATTGCCAGAATAAAACCAAAGATTGCTTGTACACTAGAGCCCGATTTGCGTTGTTTTGATTTCGATTTACGTCGCTAAGAACTGTACAATTTTTTACTGCAGCATTGTATATAACCATTTTTAGTATCCCTGATAATAATTTCGTCGCCATTACGTTAAGTTTTCAAATTGGCTGAAAAAGAGTGAATTCCCATATTTTTGTGTTATAAGGGGTGCTAAGAACAACTGACTTGTTATGGTAGGAATATAGTGTATGATTCGCAAAATATATTAAAAACGTAAAAAATTAGCAAATTGGGGGAAAGGCTGTTAATACAGAAAGAGCTCATGGACTAGCAACTACAACAGTACGAACAATTTGCAACAGAGACAGTGATAAAAAATCAATTAGCTGAAATTGTCACACCACTTCAATCTGAACAAGATAATATGGAAAGAAATCCCTTATTGGTTAAGATGTATTCCCTTCTTTTCAGAACGACCCAAGTCACACTCGGCCAAAGATTGTCAAACCAGTGACAATTGTATCAAACGAAAGTTCTTTCTTCATGAAAGAGTTATTGTGTACAGCCGAACTGTCACAACAACAACAACTGAAATTGTAATGATTTCGAAGCCAGCAACGGTTGGTTTAACTTTTTATATCAAAAATACAAAGTTGTTTGTCCTGTTTTGAATATTTTCTCCAAAAAATAAATTTCAGTAGAAAAAGTTGATTCGATTTACGTCGCGTTTCTCCGGTTCCCATTTACGACAAGAGTCGAGGCTTTTATGTATGTTAAAATTGTTTTTTTTTCTGTGTATTCTTCAAATCAATAGATGAAATGTGTTTACGGTCGAAAATATATATTTTTTATCTTCTTCACATTTTTCAGAATCCTTGTATTCTGAAATAATTTTATCTTATTAAAAAAAAACACTTTCAAAAATTTATTTTAAACTTCACTGCATTATTTTAGCTTTAGAGAAGTGAAAATAACTAAAAATTATGTAGTTTACTTTAATTAATAAATTAATTAATTAATAAATTATGTAGTTTACTTTAATTTTTTACCTTATTTATTTTACAATTTCAGTGTACATGGTGTCCCACTTTAAACAAATGTTCCACCGGTACAGATCGTAAAAGACAAGATTGGCTTGCCCGTGGTAAATATTTAAAAATATATATTTATACTTAAAATTTTTTAAAATGTTCACTTATATTTTTAACTTTCCATTATAGGCTGTGATCGTAACTTAATAACCGAAGAAAATTTCTGTCCTGCCATCGGTCAAAAGGGTAATAATGCCAATCAAAATGATGCAACATCTACCACAGTTGTAGATGGTAACACCAATAGCAATAGTAACCACAAAGATGATTCTTTACATCCCTTTAAACCCTATAATCCCACAGGTTTAGAGTCTTCAAGCACGGAAACGCCATTGGAAAAATCCAATGCTGATTTTCATACAGGCACTCAAATGAAATCTATGGTTGATGAATCGGCCGAACGTAAAAGTATGGGCGTTACATTGGGTATATTTGTGCCCATTTGTTTGGTATCATGTGCTTTGCTGTGGATACTTTATGCCTATAGAAATCCTCATACAAGAAGTGGCCAACTTCTTATACAGGTACGATATTCTAAAAAGGAAAAAATTGTTTTCAACTTAAATTAAAATTAATGATTTGATTGATACAAATTTATTAATATTTAATGTGTTATAATTATAATAACAAAATTTATACAATTATATTTATTATTACATGCAGTCCAAATATCGTCAGGTTTGTAAATCGCGATTAAATTCACTCTTACTCTTAATTCACTCACTTCATTTTCAAACTAACAAAACTTTTAGTGTAAAACTGTTCATTGTTTTGTTGTTGTTGTTGTTGTTTCAGTAACAAAGATTTTCATATTTTCTTTTCTTTTCTTCGTGACTTCAAAAGTAGATTATTTTTGGTCATTTCTTAAAATTATGTCTCACTCACATCATCTTCATTATGGCACTAAAAATTTTCTAAAATTTTTATTTTGAACTTAATATTTTTAATGCATGATTTTATAGGATTTGATATGTTTTTATTTCTTTTTTATGAAACTTCAATGGAAAAGTTTCATTATTATGTCTTTAACATTAATTCATCGATAATTTCTTTTCTATGGTTATTTCTTGGGTCAAGATTAGTTGGGAGAATCAAGTCGTTTCGTATAAAGTATTAAAAAATTATTATATGTATCAATAGAATAGATATCGCCTAAGAAATAGATATATAAATACTGTAATAATCCTACTATGAACTTTTAAAAACCGGTACCGCAATTCTGTAACTTTTCAACGACCAAAAACTGTCGTTAAATATAGAAAATTCGTTAGGCAACGAATAAGATGTGTGTATTTATGTATGTATGTATGTATGTATGTATGTATGTATGTATGTATGTATGTATGTATGTTTATATCGTATAGATTCCAAAACGGCTGGACCAATTATTATGAAATTTTCATAGAATGATCTCAATAAACCCGAAAGTAATAAAGGCTATAAAAAATTCCGATAGGACCAGGAAGAGGAGTACCCCTCATACAAATATTAATTATCGAATTTATAAAGATCTATAACAGCATGAGTTTTCAAATTATAACTCAACTACTTTCTCAAAGAACTATTTTATTGGACAACATGTAGAACGGATGGACCACCTGAAGGAGTACCCCCTTTGATTATCGAATATCTTAAGAATTATAGAAGCGAAAATTCTGAAATTTGGTCTTAATCACTTTCTCAATAATCTCTCTTACTGAACAAAATGTAGGACGCATTATAACAAGAAGAGGGCTATTTCCCATACAAATCAAATATTAATTATTGAATATCTAAAGATCTACAACAGCAAGAATTTTCAAATTTGGTCCGAATTCCTTTTTTAATACTCCTCGTGATTTTCGAAATTTCTTTGTGCTGTACCATCTGTAAGGAATATGTATATTTCTCAATTTTAATTCATGTTGTTGTTCAAATCCAGGCCACGGAGTCTGGCAATCTCGATTATTTGGGTCCGTAGATTTTCAGGATAGAGTGAGTTTGGTTTCGCCTGGCAGTTAAATAAATGTCCTGTATCATGTGGTCCTTAACCACATGTAGGACATAGATTTGGGACGGTATCGTCAATACCTGACCAAAAGGCATTGAGCCTGTTGCTCCATCCCGATCTAAGTTCTGCCTGAACTACTCTAGTTGATTACGAAAAATATGTTCATTGTCTGCAATGGACGGTGTTCGGCCTCCAAGCACGACATTCATTCATTCAAGAGTGAGATCGATAAATTCTTATGAAATTTTGAACCTTTTTCGGAAACCCTTCCATAAATGTTTTTATAGCACATTCTATCACTTTGCTGGAACAGGTAGTCCATCTCCGTTTAATATCTTCCCACTTTGGATATATTTTTTATACAAGAACCCAATGTCTCTCCACTGACCTAAGCTTGTACACATACCACATTATCGGCCTTTTACCACTTAAAGGTTTGTTACAGTAGTGGCAGAATACAGAATAAGACATTATAAAGTCTTATGAATGTGGAAGCAGCCTTTCTTTTGAACATTAGCAAAATAAATAAATAAATATGTTTGATCATCCATTATGTAGCAAACTTGACGTCAATTTCCGTGCTCTGTTTTTGGCCTCTGAATTTTTTAGCAGCGTTCTTGTCAGAATTTTTTGAGTCTTGTGTATTTTTAAACCAGCATTAGATTCAAATTTTCATACCATTTTCGGGGTTTCCCACCGAAAGTGTTGGGAGCTCTTTTGAAAATGCTTTATTGGCTTTGGAAACATCATGTGAACCATTCCTTCTATCAATGGACAAGTTCTCCCGATGCTGTTTAATAAAACTTTTTGTTGGACAAAATTGGATTTTGTTAAAAATATTTAATCATTTTAGTAATATTTTTGAGTTTGACATTAAATATAAAAACTGTCATGTTTTGCAAAAGAAGTTGGATCAAATAAATAATCAAATAATACTTGGTTTAAAAGTTTCAATGAAAATGTGTGTTAAGAATATTCTTCTCTCTTCTTTTATATGATGTAATGTATTCGTGAAATTTTAGTTTTTAGTCTTTAATTTGTTACCTCCGATTCTCCTGAATTGTAATTGCATCGGAAGTAGAGTGATAATATTCCCGATTTTAATTGGAACTACTAGTTCACCTCCAATTGTTAAAGTTTATAATATTTCCGGTTTATTCACTTTTTTATAGATTTGTCATTAAATTTTAGTTTAAAATTATATTTATTTATTTATTTATTTATTTATTTATTTATTTATTTATTTATCTATCTATTTAATGATTTATTTATTTATTTAATTATTTATTTAATGATTTATTTTTTATTTATTTATTATCATCATTCTTCATCTGGCTATAACATAATGTTGAGAACATCATATTAATTTCAATATTTTCTTTATTCCAGTATCGTCCCAGTCAGTGGTCTTGGAGGCGTGGCGAGGCTCGTTACACAGCAGCAACGATACACATGTAGAAAATTGTATAATTTTAATTTTAAATTTCTTCAACTTTAATCCTTTAAAAAAACCCTGTTACCAAAACAATTTGTGTGTATTTTTTTAATTAAATTATACTGTATTATTTCTATTAAAACTCTATCTATCTATATATATATATATATATATATATATATATATATATATATATATATATATATATATATATATATTTCCGGGACTTTAAAACATCGATATCGTTGGAATTCTTATCTTATTTTTTTCTTTATTATTTAATTTCTTTTTATAAACTTATATTGGGGAAAATTATGTGTGTTTTTCTGATTTTAGTAAAATTTTGTATAATTAAAAAAAAAACAAACAAAAAAACAATTTCTAAATATAATTTTAAATTTAGAGAGAACAGAATGAAAAGACAACGTTAAATTACGATTCATGTTTTTCTTATTTCAAAACTTCATTCTATATTCTTCAGATTTCTAATTATTATTATTTTGTATGTATGTATTATTTTTTGTAGGAAATTGTTTTTTTAACCTCTTATTTTTAATTTTAAACTAATTATCAATTTGGACTTTTAATTTAAAAACAAAACTAAAACCTAATATTTCTTTATTATGCTAAAAACAAACAAAAAATTAAGTAAAATTTTTCCTGTTTTTTTATTTCGTTTTCTTTACATTTTTATATGTGAAAATATAAAAAAGAAGAAAATAAAAAAATATTTTTTAGTTAAAATATTGTGATTTTTTATGTTTAATATTAAATATTTGTGTGTTTATTTTTAATTTGTCTCATATTTTGTATCTGTACATTAAAAAAATTAAAATAAAAATTTAATAAATAAACCAAATTATTATTTTCTTTTATATATCAATCTTGGCAAAATGCTTGTAATTAAAAAAGAGGAATATTATCCTTGTATACCATTTTAATTTTTTTCGTGAATTTTTTGTTGTTTTTATACCCTTTACCACCACAAGTGATGAAGAGGGTGTATTATGGGTCGATTAGGTATGGCAAACGAACCTCGTATTATTAATTGTGGCAACTGATTTCAGTTGCCATTTTGACAGTTCGACAACCGAAAAATATCAAAAAAAAAGCTGGAAAGATTAAGTACATTTATCAATTTTTGTTCATGTTGTTGTTCAACTCCAGGCCAAAGAATCAGGCAACCTCTATTGGTTGGGTCCATAGATCTTCAGGACAGAGTGTTGTTGGATTGGACTGGCAGTTGAATAAATGTTGTGTTTCCTATTATTAAATATTAGGACATTGGTTTGGGTTGGCACGATCAATACGTGACCAAAAGGCATTGAGCCTGTTGTCTGCAATGGGTGGAGGGCAGCCTCCAAGCACGATATTTATACGGTAACTTGAAACTGCGAAATTTTGGGCGTCGCTGTGAATGTCGTTCAAAGCTGTCAATACGAATTCTGATCCAAAGGATCTTGCACATATCTATGTATGCTATGTTCGTATAAACGAATATCCTTTCTTACATCCCACGGCGGTAACTCCAACTGTGTAATATGAAATTAGGATGGTTTCTACGATGACATTCTAGAAATAACTGCTTACTTAGCCTTTCATTATGTTCTTTATTGGAAAGATCTTTGTTTTCTCATGTAGATGGTGAGTTGAGAACATTTATATACAGCCCGTTATGGTGCTTAAGGCTGCATTTTGACAGTCTTGGATATTTTTCCACTGCGTATCACTTATCGATTCCCCACTGGCCGGCAAATCGTTTTATATGTAGCCATTAAGGTGTCTTTAACCATACCCCAAGTACTGCCGTCTAATGCTTTGAGAACATTATTTATCTTGTGCGTAGTAGCTATATTTAGCTGATACCCTTTACAAAAACGATAAACGAGTTTATCCTTTAGTAGCAATACAACCGTTGCTAAAAATATGTGCAAGTTATCCATTTTTTTGTCGATGAAGACTTTCGGGGGAATGGTTTTAATTTCAATTGCCTTTTTAGCTTGTACTTCAGGTAGTGCAGTTAATAGAACAAAAAATTTATGAATTATTTCAAAAATGACTTAGGAAGGTACAACTAAAATTGAAAACAATTTTCTAAGAAAATCAATCATGGAACCCAAAGATAATATTCAACATTTGTGAATCCACATTCTTAATTAAAATATTCTTAAAGTTGCCAAAATATTTACTATTTGTCAACAAATATTGACAACTTTAGTTACCAATTGCCATCTATAATATAATTTTGGAAACTGACAACGCAACTGAAGTTCGGTTGCCATACGTAATCTACCCTTTAACTTGTTCATCCCGTGTGTAGAGCTAAAAAAGATTGATCTCAAATCTTCCATAATGTATATATTTTATGGGATAAAATAAAAATCTGAGTCGATTTAGCTATGTCCGTCAGTCTGTATGTCTGTTGTTGGCACGGCCACATCCACAATAATTGCCAGAGTTCAATGAAATATGGCCAAAGTATTTTTTTTATTTTCCTGAGAAGTTTCCTGTTTAAAAGCATCAGAGTCAAGATAAGTGTTAGCCGAAAATAAAGCTATTTTTATGACTCACTAAGTGTTCCGTGTAATTTTATTGAGAAAAACTCTTATATATTGTATACGTCTGTTAGCGTATGTTTGAGTGTGTATGTACGAAACATATCGTGTTTATTTCACACGCATTTGTGGTGAAGGGTATTAAATTTCGGCAAAGCCGACTATAGCATTCTTACTTGTTTGCTTATTGTGAAAAGACACTTTTTGGGCTTCACTACTATTGGCCTCGAAACATTATAAACAAAATGGAACTTAATATTAAGAAATAATTAAAAAACAAATATACATTTTGTGAAAACGTAGTTATAAAAACACCAATGAAACAAAAACAACTTTTAGCAATCTTAAAATAAATTTTACAATATTATCAAATGACTTTGATGTAATTAATGTTAACAATAGTAAATTCCAGCCAATCAATTATGAATTATACATTCAATATATTTATATTTTACTTTTAAGAAATAATTATGCAATTTTTTAATCGTTGGAGATGCCCTAATAGAATTCACCATAAGGCGATTTGGAAGAGTACACACCCCAGCTGTTCGGGGCGTAGGCCTCAAAGTTAACCATTTCGTATATTGTGATTTTTTTTAATATTCACCAAAAATTAATTAATGATAAGAGACAAACGATATTTTGTATATAGTTAGTCCTTTTATATCTCTAAAAATGCTTGTCTCATAGTTTCAAAGATTTTCAAGACAAAATTAATTTTGAATCCATTTTCAATATTGTTTTTTTTTTCAAACTGTTTGGTCTCTAAAACTGTTCAAAACCTTTGATCTAGAACAGACATATCCAAACAACCCGCAAGAATATTCAGTTGTTCGACTATTACACAAACGTAACACAAAACTCTCGTTTTAGTGAACAAAACAAAGAATTTTTTTACTCAGTCGCATGCTAACTTTCAACAAAACGGGGTTTTGCAGCATATTTTTTAATGTCTGCTACACTGTAAAAATAAATCACAGTAGAATATAAAATAAGAAGAAACATATTTTTTCTATAAATTGTTTTAATGAAGCTAAGTGTCTGAGTGAATTGGAGGTATTTGTCTTTACCTCCGATTGCAATCGAAGTAGGGTGATAATCCCTAGGCTAACATCTGAAAATTTGTAATAGGATCCTTCAAAATCGATCAAATTCCTAACAAGTGTTTTATTTTTATTATATTTTCTAAAGCAGTATTAAAATCAGATTAGGAAAATTGAATCTTTTTTATATTTTGTTAAATGGGATCTTCAAGAAATTATGGATTACCCTCGTATAAAATTTGCACATCGAATTTTGCTTATATTTATTTCAATTTGATCAATTATTATTACAGTATCAACTTATATGTCAGATTTTTGGAAAGGAACTTGTATGGGGCCAGTGAGAAACAACAGACCGACCCTCGTATAATTTTGCACATTGTTCAAGAATATAATAATACTTACTTTTGCCAAATTTTGTTTAAATTGTTTTTTATTTAGAACTTTTTTATTAGAACCTCATTCCGGTATGTTAGGTTGCTGAAATGTTGGACCGAACATCACCAATTTCAATATGTAATAAATTTCATCCAGATATCTTAAAAATTGCGACCTGTAAAGTGTTTACAACGTTATCATGGAGAGACAGGCTGACGAGATGGACATCATGAAAGCATTAACGAACAGTTTACTTAAAGTGCTTAATGCCCCAAATATCTACGATGGTGTTTGGTATAAAAAACAAATCGAAGAGAGATCTTAATCCACAAAAGAGATAAAAATAATTCGCATAAATTGCTTTGAAGTCGTGTACAAAATTTTTCGAGTTAACTTGAAAAACTAATGATTAAAATCCTTGTGAGGACATATAGAGATTCGATTTTAAGCAAAGTTTAATAAAATGGAAACGAATAAAAATGGGTAAAATTAAGACTTGAATTTATCGGAAACTATAAAAGATAAGCTACGCCCTCTATATACAAAATTTCTTTTGAATCAACTTATAAATGAATTATCAAAAATTAAAAAAAATCAAAGTAACCGAGGTGCGGAGTTTGAAGGGTCACCGACCGACGCACATTACAAGAATAGGGTCCCGTACTTCTTCAAATCAACTCGAAAACATCATCTGTGTGGAAAATCTTTTTAAAACTCTTAATAGTTTTTTTCTGAATTTTTATAAATAAAATTTAAAATGCACTTATTTTTTAAAAAATTTCAAGCGTCTTTAACTTGACCGATTCAGGTTCCGCTCCAAAAATTAAATTTTTTTTATATTTGAACATTTTTTTTCATATTTTATACCTTCTACCACCACAAGTGATATATTAGCTTTGTCATTGTGTGTGTGTGTGTTATAGCAAGAATAATTCAAGAACCCTTTAGACGTTTCATCTATGTCCCCTGCCTATTTTTGACTTCTTACATTTAGGTCAATGAAATTTGAAAAAAAATTTAAAACCAGCAAAATCGGTCCATTTCAATAGAAGTTATATAACGATATCTGAGACGACCCCAAAATTCCAATAAAATAACTTTTTAATTTTAAATAAAATTTTGTCATTATATCACATTATCACTATTCCAAAAATGATTAAAATCTGATAATAAGTAAAAAGTTATAGTCATATATGATCCCCCAACAAAAGTTTGTATTTATCAGTGTGTGTGGGTTACTGTTTATGAATGTGTTAGAGTATAAATATGTCAGGTACTGTGTTTGTTACCACGTACATATGGTGGAGGGTATTAAAAATTCGGCACAGTCGAATACAGCATTCATACTTTTTTATTTGTTGTATTTGCTAAAAACAACAACAACAAAATATATAAACAAAATATATCATCATAAAAGTTTTAGGTCCAATATTTTTATATACAGAACGCAAATAAATTTCAATGGAAATTTAATTTTTAATTATTTAGTTAAGCAAAATATGAAAAACAAGAAGAAGATTAATTTAATACTAGAATTAATAAATAATATACATAATATAAATTACGATTTAATTCATATATATTTGTAATAAAAAATACTAATAAAAAAACTATTTTGGGATTTTATTTGAATGTTGATTTTTACTAAAAGTTAAAAATTTCAAAAAAATTATATCCACAGATATCTGGACATGGTTGTAATAAATGATATTCTTCATTCAGAAAAGACATTGTTGCTCTTGATGTAATAATATTATTTGAAATGACATTTTTAATTTTAGGCAGAAGTGTGTTTTCATCTGCCCTAAATGATAAGGAGTGAGATGTAAGAGATGTTAATAAAAACGGAATCATTAAATTTACTGTTAATAATACTGAAGTTAAAATTACACTTAAAAAATATATATTTTTGTTTAATCAATCACAAGTGATTAAATTTTGAACTGATAGTCCATCTTCGTTTAAACTCTTTGTTGTGTATTTCAATCCTCATTGAACAAAAGCACAATATCATTCCACTGGTCTTAGCTCCCGGCAGTTTGGAGGATTTCTCTCGGTACAAATACCACATTATTGATCTTGTACGATTCAAGGGCTTGTTTACCATTAGTTACAGGACGACAAGTAGGACCAAAAATAAATGGACAGCAGCCTTTTTTGTAAACATTGCTTGTTGTAAATTTCGGTATTTATAGAGCCTGTTGTAACAAATGATTGTTTTGTTTTGTCCCAACATTGAATGCTTTCCTTCAACATTCCCTCGAGCATCAACAAGATAAAATTTTGGACCAGAAAGTTGCGTCATCTATTATGTAGCAAGAATATTTTTTTGAAAATGTGAATTCAATTTCCGTGCTCTGTTTTTGTCCTCTAAATTTTATCAAAGTTCCTGTTAGAAACTTTTTGCTACTTGTAAGTTTTTAAACCTGCATTAGCATTAACTTTCGTATCTAATAGTCCAAGCACCGAGCTAACCGGGCTCATAGAAAGCATTTTATGAAAAAGCTTTCTGTTTGTTTTTTTTTTTGCTTTAGAAACATTATTTGAACCATTCTTTCTATCTGAATCAGGTTTCTATTAACGAAAAAGTTCTCCCGGAAATGTTTTATAATACAGAGGACAGTTTGACGCCAGACTTCTGAATGATTGGCCTAGTTTTTGTAGAACTACGTTAAGTTTTGGTACCTTTTTAATGCAAACATTCATATTTGTCTTATTCATGAGATCAAATGTATTTAGTGCTTTCTTATGTGGAATATTTCTATTAACGCAGATGAGAAAATTGCTTAAATATTTTTTTCGATAAATTTTATAAAAAAGGCATAAAGAAAATACATAAAAAGTACAGAGCATTCGAAATATTAATTTTTTCTGTGGAAAAACATGAAATTTAGGAGGTCCTAACACATACTCATGTTACTGACACGATTTGAGATTTTAATTATTATTTATTTAAACATGTTTTCTCCCTTTCGAGTTAATTAAACACTTTTATTATTTACATTATTTTAGAATAAATTGTTTTTCTTCTTTTATAATTTATTACAGTATAATCAATATAGATAAATTAACAAACATTTTATGCAAATATAAATTAAAACAATTCAAGTTTTGTAAATTTTAAAGAAAAAATTAAATATTTTTTTATTACACAAAACTCAATCAATATGGAAATTAAGAGGCAAAAATGATTTAAAACGATAACATTTAACTAATTAAATAATTATAAAAATTAAAAAATAAATCACCATTATTATTATTAAAACTGGCCCCTGGCCAATATTTCGTTTGGGTTAAATACATAATATTTGATTTAAATTGTAGGAGTTGCAAAAATATTTAAATAATAAAAAATTATAATACACAATATTTATGATCAAGCAACACAATTATTTAAATAATAAAATGTTCGTTTAAATAATTAACATAAAGCTAATTGAGGTTTAACAAAATTTTAATATTTCTTAGTTTTACTTAAAATTGCCAATTTTGTTCTGTTTGGGTTTCTTCATTCTTGATTCATCCTTTTTGTTTTGTTTTCATTGTAAACTGTAGTTCGAAATTCATGCATTTAAACTAAGAGTGTATTTTTCATTGATACTACTCAGCCAGCGAAACATTATTTCTTATATTTTTTTTTTAAATAAATAATGCCTTTTTTACCATAAAATTTACAAAATTTTGTAAATTAAATGGTTAATTTTTTCATACGCACACATATTTACCATTAACCTAAGAACTAGTTAAGGAAGTAGAGGGGAAGGAGGGGGAAGGTGTTAATTGATTGTGGACTAATTTAATGCTATATAATTATTTTCAAATATTTCCAATTCATTTTGTATATAATTGGCTTTGTTGCGTAATAATTTCAATTGTTTTTGATTGGCTTCCAAAACGGCCAATTGACCTTCCAAAGTTTTTAATTCTTCATTCATATCAGTGGTAGCCGAATCAACGGTACGACATAAACGAGCAAATGTGCTGGACAACTCTCTGAGAATGAAAAGGGAAAATTTAAATAAAATAATGTAAATTTTGAAAATCGAAAAGAAAAACTTACTGTTGCACCTGATGACTACAATTGGCTGAAGTTAAATCTACAATCATTTTTAATTTCTTAGTAGCATGACGCACATATTGAGCTTTAAAAGCTCTTTCCTTGGCTGAGTTGGTCCAAGAAAGACGTTCGTATAAGTAAATACAACCATATAAAGCACCCACACCCAACAAAACACGCCAGCCAATAGTTTTTAACATCTATGAAAAATTAAATTATGTTTGATGATTTTCCAATCATTTAAGAAAAAAAACTTACTATGCCAGCAACTATAAGACCTCCCACTGTGCCTTGAGATCCTATTGAGGTCAAAGCAAACCGTGATATTATTGATAACTGTTCTTGGGTTATATTGCCCACTGGTGTGGGTATAAGACACAAAGGTGTATCATTTACTGGTGAAATAGGTGAGATGGGTTGCTGAAATATTTAATTTTATTATTAAGGAATAATTTGTATACTTTTTTCCCACAAAAATCTTACCACAACACTGCCTTGACGATTCATTATGGCTGGTTGTTTCTTCATATTACGCTCTCTAACTTTGCCCGTAAAACGTTGTATCATGGCTGTTATGCCCCAAGAGAATTTAAATTCTAAATCTTCTTGAAAATCGGCGCATAAATTCTGACAATTCAATGAATATAACATTTCAAATGGTTGCGAACGGGTCACAATTTTTGTTGGAGGTATTAGTTTTTCATTGGGTAACAAAGCGTGCATGCGTTCTGTAATGGTAAAAGGAAAACATAATACTTATTTCATATTAAGAACAATTTTTGTATTCTTCTACTTACCGGTCATTTCTCTTTGTGCTGCCTCTACATTCATGGCCAAAGCCATAGATAATCTAGCTCTTAGATTTGATCCTAAACCAGCTTCGACATGTCCATTCAATTCCTTTTTATAAATATTCAATACCAAAGGTTCAGGGTGGAAGGGCATATTGAATTCATCGATTAAAACTCCTAAACGCCAAATTTCCTCATTTAAAGCTTTTGAAACTTTTTGTTCCACCTCTTCCACCATATTATGAATTTTCAATTTCATTTCTCGTGTGACATTCATCATTTCGGTCTCTGTGCCTTGTATACGCTCGGTAAGCAAAGTTTTCTGATCCAATTTCAAATTACGGAATATGGTGACACGCTCAAATATATTATCCAACATAGAACGCATATCACCCGATAGAGTTTTGCCACGAGAACTATGCTTTTCGAATTTTGTTTGAACAGCACTTTTTGAAATGCATTCTTCAAATTTACGCTCAAAATCTTGAAATTCAAAATATCGTATTTGAAAACCTTCAGCCAAGGCTCCTTGGCTGGGAGAATTTCCCTTGGCTTCCTCTAAACGAGCCTGTAAGACTTCGCGGGCTGATACAAAGAAAACACGTTCAGTAGCTTCTTTTTCGTTGGTGACTTTCAACTCTTTGGTAAGAAAATCAATACAACGTTCTGTATGTTGAATTTTAACCTTTAACGATAATTTGAAAATAAAATTTAACATTTAAAATTTCTTGCGAAATAAATTAAAGAGGAATTTTAAAGCCAAAAAGCTTAACTAATAATGGTATATATAGAAAATGCTAAGCTAAAAGCTAGCCAAAAGGTTATTTTCATTACCTTTTCAAGCTCCTTGGATGAATTATTATTTTAAATTATTGTTATATTATTTTTTTATAAAAAAAATAAAGTACAAATTTTATACAAATTAAAAACTAAAAATATCAAATACTACTTTTAAAAATGATACTAAAAAACTTACCGATTCTTGAGATTCTGGCTCATGAGCCGAAGCATCCCAACGATTATTGAGTATGAAAATATTGGGTTTAGATAATTTTTGTGATACTGTATGAAAGAATTGCTTTTCAGCTCTCGTCATTGTGGATTCAGCATTTAAGACCAAAACAAAAACATCAGCATTTAAACAGTGATTATCAATCCAATCATCTAGATTGGCCGAAACATCTACACCGGGAGAATCGACAAAGACAACATCATCACGCAAAAGACTGCAACGTTCACGTGGCCAAAATATACGCACCAAAGAACTTTCAGAAAGTTTTTCTTGGCACAAAGCATTTGCCAACTGTTTAATATTCTGCAAATAATTCAAATAAAAATTCACAATTAAAACTTGATACTTAATAACAAGAGTACAATAACAAATCTTACCACTACATTAAGTTTTTCATCTGAACCCTCTTTCATTAAATAGGCCTCTGAACTGTCGCTGCCTTCCACTTGACAAAAACAATTTGTTGTATGACCAATGCCACTGGGTAAGATTTTCTCCCGTAACATGGCATTAATTACGGAACTTTTACCATTTGAGGTGCGACCAAAAAAGGCCACTTTCATGTGATCTCGAGCCAATACCTCGCGTATACCAGCGACTTTAAGCACATAACTTTCAAACATTTCACGTTCAGCTTTATCAACAATATCAGCTTCTGCATGTAAGGCTATAATCATACATTTGAAACATCGTTCTTACGTGTGAAACTACTGGTGAATTCTTTACTTTTTACTCACCATTAATAAATTGTGTTGTTTCTTTAACATATTCCTCGATTTCGACATAAATATCATTGATCTTCTTTTTGGCTCTAACAAAGACCTGTAAGGGTGAGTTATCAGAGTTGATGTGCATTTTACGATTTTCGGACATCAACGCAGTCGGATCGTAATTTAATGAATTATTGTGTGTATTGGAAGATGTGTTACCGGCGTTGCCGCCATTACCAGTGACCACAGAAAGTGTACGATTCAAATAGGCCGCCATTATTTACGAAAATAAATGGTTGTTTTTTTAATATGCAAAAGAAATTATCTTGCTTTTTTTGTTTTGCTTTTGTTGCTTACAAATTATTTTGAAATTTATGAAAAATATATATATGTAAACTAAAAGATTTTTTTGTTGTTTATCTTAAACTTAAAAATATAAATTATATTAAATAAAATATATATTTTATAATTCGTTCTTTAAAATCTCGTTTTTAAAATTTTCATTTGTGTTTTATTTAAATATTTTTGAATGAAATTTCAAAATAAACTGACATTGAAAGCAAATGAAATAACTTTGAAAAAATGAAGAAATAAAAAATTACAAATAAAGTAGAGAAAACAAAAACGAGATTAAAGTGTTTTAAATTAAGGTGGAGAAGCTATTCGGGCGGTAAAACTACAAGAAAATTAAACTATATTTAATTTAAATACTTTCGTAGTTGGAGAGAAGTGTTCAATCAATGAAGAATCTGATTAAAGTTGATTTATTTTGTTTGTTATGTGGGGTTTTGCAAATAAAATTAAATTCTATTCAAACTGAAAAAAAGAGAAAATAATAAGAAAATAAATAAATAAAACATAAGTAAATAAAAATTAAATAAATATTTTAAAATCGTATATATAAAAAATTAACAGAAAAGATTAGCAGCTTAATTATGTGAGTTGGTATATGTAGAGCATTATGGATTTTGGAACACATAAATAACAAATGAGACATTTTTCTTTATTTTAATTCTTATTCATTAATTTTATTTGGTATACATTTTAATTGAAATAATTAAATGAACCCTAATATTATTTAATATCTATTAACCATATATCTTCAATTTCCCATATATATTTGATATTTTTCTAATATAAACGATTTAATTTAATATTTATAAATTTTAATGAATGACGTATTGGAATATATTTTACCTTATCTACCTAAATATTTTTTGTACAAAAACGTTATGAATCATATAAAGTTAATATTTTAATGAACTAAGTGGTTATAGTATTTAGTAGTGCCTTCTTAATGCTTACTAAATAAATAATGTTTGAAATTGTTTCCTTTTTTTCTGATTAATTTGATATCAAGAATTTATTAAGACATTGGAAGTCTATAAGGAATGAAATCAATTTTTACATAAACATATTGAAAAATCAAAATACTAAACTTAAAGTTTTAAAGTTGAAATTATTATTTCAATTAAGAAAATATGTTTTTAGTTTTAATCACTAAAGATGTTTTGAACATTTATCGGAAGCCCCTTCATTAACGTTTTTATAGTGATTTCTATCATTTTAATCGAACAGGTAGAAATCCTCCGTTTAAAATCTACCACACTTTGTGGCACTTCTTTTTGTTTGTTTTTCAATTAAATTTTAGCTAGAGCCCAATATATCTCATCTCGTCAGGCCAAAAATAATTAGGCACATTATGGAGTCTTATGAATGGAAGCAGCCTTTTTTGTATATACTGCTTGCTGTAAATATTAAAGAGCACAAAAGGGTGTCCAATAGTGTGATTGATACTAAACGAAGATGGAGTTTCATTTTAAGCAAATTGACAGAAAGTAATATAAAAGCGTTAATGGAAGGATTTCCGAAGAAAGGTATAAAATTTAATCACTTGTAATTAAGGCAATAAAAATATTATTTTTTGTAAACTATAATAATAATTTTTATCAAAAATAAAAACATTTACATATGTATGAGCATAAGTTTCTAGATCCTGGCCAGGCCGATTGTGTACCAACGGAAATCTTCACTAAAATCCGAGGTTTTGAAGAAAGAAGAAATCCTCCAGTACAGATTTTGGAAATGAATTATTGTCATAATTCTGTTGAAATATAGCACGGCTATACATTTTTGACCCTTGACGTAACGTATGTTCTGTCACTATGCCCTTAGGTGGTACAAGAAAAATAATCTGATATTTGTACCAAGAGGGGCAAAACCTCTTAACTGCCCGAAGCTAAAGTCATTGGAGAGATATTGTTAAAAGAAAGTATAGTAAATTTTAATCAGAGATGGAGCACCTGTTTGAGCAATATAACAGAAAGCGTTATAAAAACGTTTAAAGAAGGGTTCCCGAAAAAGATTCAAAACTTTATCAGCAGTGAATACAAAGTACAAAAACATTATTTTTGTATATTGTAATAAAATTTTCAATAAAATAAAAATGAAGTGTTATTGGTTTAATTTTCATTAACACAAATGTATGTTAAGAATTATTCGATCTCACTCCTTATATGCATGCTTTATAATAATGGCGAGTAACTTTCTAACCACTAAATACAGTGAAATTTCAATAGAAACCTAAGTGCTTCTAAAACAATGAAATAGGATCCTGTATAGGATCCTTTTCTTACTAATAATATAAATAATAAAAAAACTTTCATGAATTTATTTAAACAACTTTAATTAAAGTTCTCATAATTGACAATGAAACTTCAAAAAGCTTTAAAAAACACGTGAATCTGAAATATGAATTTACTTAAATGGTCAATGAAAATTTATAATCGAGAATTCAAAGAAAATTTGAAAATGTTTATTTGAATGTTTTATTCATTTGTTTATTTATAACTGAATATTGAATAAAAAATGTAAATATTATGGAAAAAATGTATGAAATAAATTAAAACGCAAAAATAGATCTAAACGTTCTCTTCCACCAAAATAGTTGAGATGTGTGTCAGTCCACTTATTTCTATGTATTTGTGTCCGGTACATCATATACCAAAATTAAATGAGTTTTATTAAAAAAAACAGCAATATTGTATGAATGAATCTAATATTTATCATATTGCGCACAAATAATCAAAAAATACAACAAAATATATTCTTTATACACAACACACTTAAACAAACTTATATACACAATCAAAGAAAAATGATAATAAAGTCTTTATATATGACGTTGACATTGTTCTTAATTGTTGTGTGCAAGGAAAAAAATGATCTAAATGCAATTTATGGATAGTTGGTGGTCAAGGAATGGAAGGGTTTGCTTTAATAAATATTTCTTTTTCCAACTTTAATGCTGTCGCTGCTTGAAAATAATTATCTTTTCTCGTTAATGCTGAAACTCAACTAACCTGATTGTTTGATTCTTCGGTCATTGTATTTTTGTTAGTATTTTTTTAGTTTTTTAGATACTCACTGCTGTTGCTGGCTTCCAAAACAAGTTGAAATGGCAACAGCACTTAAATTTTTATAATTTTTGTTTATTTTTAGAAATAAAGTTTAAATATTTTTATTATTTTTGTTAGAAAATTTGTTTTCTTAAATGATGTAACACGAAAACTTTCCGACGAAACCCAATGACATTTTGTTTGACAGTACAAATGTCAAATTTCTTCAAACAGGGTTGTATTTTAGAGTACTAATTTAAGGCAAAAAGTAAATGAATGAAAACATTGTAAATTATTAGAAAATTATTTTGAATTTTTAAAAAGTTGATTTGGCATTGTATCCTTGGCTTAGATTTAGAATCATACGCTATTGAATTCAAACATTTTGCTAAAATGCTATAAAAGCTATATTATGATACTAATGTTTACGTGGGATTTATGCGTTTTAAGACAATTTTTCTGGGTGGATTATATGGGAGCCAGAGGAAATAATGGTCCTATCTTCGTAAAATTTTGCAAATCCATTTTTGCTTATATTTATCTTAATTAGACCAGTATTTATTAAAATACCAATGAAAATAAGAGATTTATGCACTTCAAAGTGATATTTGAAAGGGGGCTTTTATGAGATCTATAAAAGCAATGGAACGAATATTATTAGACCATAAAACATGTACATTATAAGTCTTATTTTTGCCAAATTTCATGTAAATCGTTTTATATTTAACTCTTATATCCTAAATATAATCCCGGGAGGACATTTGTATGGGAGGTTCCTGAAATATTAAATCGAAAATTGCCAATTCCAATAGGCTTAGTCATTGGGCTAAAATAATAATAATAATAATAATAATAATAATAATAATAATAATAATAATAACATTTTGACTTAGAAAGTGATTCTAATTCGAACGGTATGCTTAAAGGTTGGTATAAGACCACTTTTTCTGTATATTGCAAACGTCAGCACAATCGGATAACAATGTGGGTCACATGAAACAACAGTGAAGTGATGTAGTAAAGGTTTCCACAAGCAATCGTTATCCAAGCTATATAGAAATCGAATTAGTAATGAGAATTTAAAGTTAAAATCATAATTATTATTGAATTTAATATATATAATACACTACCACTACCCTTGACCAACATAGTAGCGACCTGTAAAATTAAACACTACAATGATAGAGTACAGAATTACTTCAAAAGAGTTCTTCATAACTAAATATAAAATTTTTAATCGTTTCAATAAGGGTACAATTTATAACTTATAAATTAAATGTTACTTTTTACATAATATTTATATCGTACACTACCATAGGGTGGTTGGGGTGTATGCGTATGTGCTACCTACACTTTTTAAATTCCAATCGACTCAGTATCACTTTCTGAGTCAATTTAACGATGTCTGTTCGTACGTCTGACATGATAACTTTGATAACTTTGAAAACAAAATACTGGACGCAGTTTTTAAGGTATCATTACTTTAAATTAAATTGTAAGTTTTATTATAAAAAAATATCATTCAATACGTTATACTGCATTTATGAACTAAAAATATTCTGAATTTTTTCTGATTTAATAATAATATGAATTATATTATTTAGTGATACAAACAATTTTTAATACATTCCGAATATATTTAAATTTCTATAAAGTAATGCCAATGTCGGGAAGTTCTATTTCGTGGTCCGTATTATTGCAGTTTTTCGGTATGTACTAAGTGCTTCTTAAAGTGCATTTTGTTTTTTATAAATATTGTGGTACCTACACTACCAGTGATATATTAGGGTATATTGACATTATTCGTAAAGACTAATTCATATAAGACTCCATGTATTAATATATTCTTGGACCAAATATTTTATTGTTATTTATTTAAACAGATTTATATTTATAAAAGCAATATAATATTAACAACAAAATTTTAGACCGATGCCTGAGTCATTTAAAATGTGTGTATACACTTTATCGCACAGTGGTCACAAGGTATTTTTTAGAAATAATTTTGTAATTCAGCACGTAAGGAGTGAAATCGAAAAATTCTTAATACACGTTTTTTGTTATAACTTTTAACTTATTATTTCATTTTTTTACCAAGTATCCTTTGTAAAACCTATCAAACAACTAAATATCTGATTGAAATAAATATTTTCATTCCAAAATCTGCCGTCAAACAGTTTCCCATGTAATTAAACAATACCGGGAAAACTTGTCCGTTGACGGAAAACCTATAAATTTAGAAATGAAAACAAATAACGAAAACTGAAGTCTAGTTTTTTAAAAATATTCTTGCTACATAATAAATGACGAAACGTATGTTCGCAACTTGCTGGTGCTCGAGGGAATGTTGAATAAAGAGTAAGGGACCCAAAAGCAGTCAAAATTCCCCCAAAAGTTCTTGTTATGGTAAGCAATATGTAGTAGCGGTAAAAGAAGCCCATACAACGGGCTTTTTAAATACCGAAATTAATTCAAGAAATTTTTTAATTTAAAATCTAAAATGTCATAACTCCCTCAATTGTGGACCGATTGCGACAAACGAGATGTCGTTAGAAAGGACTTTTAATGTACTTATTACTATTATTATTATTATTATTATTATTATTATTATTATTATTATTATTATTATTATTATTATTATTATTATTATTATTATTACTATTATTATTGTTATCGTTATTATTATAATAAAATTAACAACAGACAAATTATCATATTATTTGATTCAAATTAACTGACAGCAAGTTGCCAACTTTAATAAAAGTCCTGCGCACAAAACATATTCCATGAGAGCAGGATATATCACAGTCCACAGTCCCTTTGCTTGAATTCTGGTGGTAGGAAATCTATTAAAATTGTTGAATAGATAAATACGGTAATCAAGATTTTTTCTTCCTTCGTAGAGTAATAATTTAAAAAAATGTTAAAATAAATTAAATTTATAAAAATTTATTAATACAATTCAAGCAATAAAACAAATAAAAAGTATAAAACAATTTAATTTTGATAAAATAAATATGTTTAATTTGTCGAAAATTAACAATAAAACTTAAGAAATAAGACAAACGAAAATTCTTTTCAAGATAAAAATAAGAGAACGAATTTTCATTTTTTTCGCCAGTGAAAAGTATACAAGAAAAAATTATGTCGGCAAAGGTGAGAAGCCACAAATAGATGTTGAAAGAATATGTGAATGTACAATTAAAAAACAACAGGCAATAAATAAATAAAAATAAATAAATAAAAATAAATAAATAAATTCCTTTTTGTGAATAATTTGGAAATGGAAATTAAGCTGTTAAACAATAAATATGAAATCATAATAATTCTATCAACATATGTTTAAATGTTTCTTTTTGTGTAAATATTTGACTTTAAAAAATAAACAAGTAAGAATTCCATATTCGGCTATGCTGAATCTTCAATACCCTCCATCACAAATGCGTGTGAAGTTAATACGTTATGTTTCTTTCAAACACAATCACAGACGTATACAATATATAAACGTTTTTTTAAATATAATACAACGCAACACTTAATGAGTCATAAAATAAGTTATATTTTTGGCTACAACATTTTTCCACTAAACCAATTTTGATAGTTTTTGGAATGGTAATGAAGTACATATTGCTTAATATAATGGCAAAATGTCATTCTAATTTGTCGATTTATAGTTAACAATTTTACGAAAGTTTGTCGCTTGAACTAAGAGGTTATCGCAGATAACGGTCTATACCTTTTAATCTTTTTGAACCGATTGCTGGTTTTAAATAAGAAACACTTCAAGACTCAGGGAAAATTTCATTGAGCTTTTGTTAACTATTGTGGATACAAGCATGCCAAATACAAAAAGACAGACAAACAGATGGATGGATATAGCTAAATCGACTTAGATTTTGATTTGACACAAGAATATATATACATTGTGTCTAAGCGGAATGACATAGTTAATATACCCTCTTCACCACTTGTAATGGTGTAGGGTATTAAAATACTTTAACTAGGAAAATATCTATTTTGCAAAAGTATCTGTAAGAGTGATTGTGTGTATGTGTGTGTTTGAATATTTGAAATTTTATTAAGAGATTAACGCCAAATTTATATTGTTCTTCTTCATATATTCCTTTTTTCCCCCAAACAAGCTCCATTTCTTTTATTTTTTGGAAATTGTTCCACATTTAATTGAGTAAGATTTCTCTCATTTAAATTTAAGAAAATTTTTAATTTATTAAGAGAAAAGAGAGATACAAATATAAATAAAAAATATACATACAATAACAACACAATAACTTCAAGAGTACAACAACATTATTTGTTTACCTAGACACACTTACACAAAACCATTTAAACTAAATAGAATACGAGTAAAACATTTAAATTTACTCGACATTTGCTTTTACTTTTTTGTCTTATTGAAAATTGTTTATTTTTTCACATGTGCTACGACATCTGTTGTGTGCTAATCATGGCCCGCCAAAAGCTTTACATACTTATATAATTATAAAGAAAATATTACATTATTTACAATTTTTTAATTTTTAAAACATTTTTTAATGATATGAAAATATTTTGTTTGATTTTTTTATAAAAATTTTAATAATTAATATATTTTAATTACTTTGAGTTTATTTAACTGCAGTTACTCCATCCAATATCAATAGTATCAGAATCAAATATTTATTATCTGTTTTCTTTAAAAATGAGTGAAATAATTAATTATATATTTTCGAAAATCTATAGCCGATTGACTCCTAAATAGTGTTTCTCTTTGTTTTTGAGAATTTAAGAAGAAAATCTGTTATTCGCGGGAATAAATTAAAACATATATATTCTATGAAACTAATGTTTTAATAGTTTTCAAATGTAAAAAGTGCGTTAATCCTTTTTTCGGCTCTGTCGAATCTTAAATATCTTCAGACCAATATGATTTGATATTCACGTATTTCCGAGTCGAATATATTATTTACGGATTTTATTAAAATACACAAATTTTAAGCAATTTTATGATGTGTTGGAAGCTCATGTGGTCCATTCCTTCTATTTGAATCAGGTCTTCTATCAATGGACAAGATCCGCTGGTATATTTTAATATATATACAAAACATAAATTGTAGACATAAATTGGGTTTTGTTTAAAATATTTAATAATTTTTTTATTCTAAGCCAAAAGCCTGGGTATATCATGACGATTCCGCTTACTTCAGATCACGACCTATACCTTCGTATAGGAAGGAGCGATCCTTGAATTCTTGGTTAAAATTAAATTTTTAATGGTCATCAGCGGTAGTATTCAATTAAAAACGAGTGCATATGATGTCTGCGCGAAACACCGGACAACGGTAAACGAATACCGCTATGCGACGCTTCAACATGCGTAAAAAAACGTAGGACTCTTTAAGGCGAGCAAACGAAGTACAGCCCGACCTCCTTTTGAGAGATAACGACTATGACGAATAGGTGTTTACTCACCCGAAGCTTCTTTCTTCATCTTAATCAGATTAACAATATATTCATTTCTTTAACATTAATTAATTTTAAAAACTCTACTACGCCACCTTTTAAGCTAAAGATTGGCCACAGCGGTACTATAGTGTAAACATAACGTGAACTGTTTTTGTGTGTGTATGCATGTATGTATTTTTGTTGTTTTGGGGGTGGGTGGTTTGTTTATATGGGGGTCGAAATGTTTCGCTCTTGTTTTGTTTTGTATTTGTTGCCATTTAATGGAAATGCTTTTGTTGTTATTATTACTCTACCATTCCCGGTCTGTCGAGTGCGAATAAAATTTATCTGTGATCTCGTACTGGTGGTATTGTTTTGTTTTGTATTCTATTGTATTTATTCTATTGTAAAAGAGTGTATGTGAGTGTATGTATATATGTATTTTGTAGATATATAATTTTGTATAAAACATTTTGCATAATATCGCATGGAAATGTTTTACTATTCAGTTATTCTCTGGCCTTTGAACGTTAAAAAAGTGTGTGTTTATTTGTGTGTGTTTTTTTACAAAATATTTTTTATTTACAAAAAAAAAATTGTAGCAAAAATATAACAAAACGTTTAGTTTGTGACAACGACCGTGATGTATGAGAAAGTTCATCGTGTGTCATTTATTTAGTTACATGAATTATTTCTAATATATATTATTTTCAAACACAGACATAAACACAAACATTCACACACAAACACACACATACATACAAATATAGACTAAAGTGGTTTTTGATTTAATTTTCATATAATTAAATTGCATTTATTTGCGTTTCAAGTATTTGCAAACCATATTGTCAGTTTGTCTAACTGTATAACTGTTTGTCTGTCTGTTGTCTGTCTGTTTGTCTTTCCATCCTGTCCATAAATTTATTTGTTATTTGCTGTCTGTCTATAACCAAATTAAAAACGGAATGTTTGTTTACAAGTTCTTTCAACGTCAAAATAGTGTATGTACAAATATCTTTATTATTAAATAACAACTTAATTTTAAACATAAATTTATATTTTTATCTTAAAATTTACACAAAAAAAAAATATATATACATTTTATAAGAACATTTGAATGGTTCCTCTAATACAAAAAAAAAGAAATTGTGGTTACTTTGAATTGTGGCATAAGTATTTAATTGCATTTTAGACGTGTGTGTTGCAAGTTTAAGAAAGTAACGGCTAAGGAATTTTGAATTTATAAAATTTTATATAATTATAAACAAATTATAAATAAATTAACATTATTAATAACATTAATTAATATAAATAAAATATTTTAATTATAACAAATACATATTATAGAAAAACGATATTTGAATGTTAGAGGTAAAGTAAGAAGTATCTAAGTAAAAGAATGCTCATTGTGTCAAACACCTTCTGTGGTATACCCTACACCACCGAAGGTGTTTGTTATACGCACCTTTAAGTATACTGTTCAAATCAGAACCAGTTTTTTAGACGATTTAACGATGTCCGTCCGTACGTCCATATGTCTCTCCGTCAGGCTGTCCATCTAAACGTTGTGGACAGTCTACATGTTGCAATTTTTGAAATCTCGCTTTGAAATTTGGTACATTTTATTATTTTGCCCTAAGGACGAAGCCAATTGAAATCAAGTGCTTCCCACACAAATGTTCTTCCCTGAATGGGGATTTAAGGTCATAATAGTCCCAATATACAAAATTTGGCACAAGTCTTATAATTCTTATAATATTATAAAACGATGTGCTAAAATATGCGGTTGATTATTTCTCATAGGTCTCATAGAGACCCTTCCAAATATCACTTTTAAGAGCAGAAATTTCACATATACGTTGGTATTGAAATAAAAATTAGTAAAATTAAGATAAATATAAGCAAAAATCGATGTGCAGAAATATACGAGGGTCAGTTAATAAATTCTTGTATCCCCCATATAAATCCTCCAGAAAACTTCATTTAAATACTCATAACATAAATCTTAGTGTCACAATAATGTACTACGCACTTAAGAATAAACCAAAATATCAAATTATACGAGTGTCGTTCATTAATTTTCCGTAACCATTTTTAAACGATGATGTGGTATTAGATAGTCGGGCTTGACCGACTATACATTCTTACCTGTTTTAAAATAATTGTGTATTTTTTTGTACAAACTTATCTAGAAACTTTTTGGATCTACAGTAAGTCCGTTAAAAAAAAAACAGGATTAAAAAGTAGTATTATATAATACTAATTACCTAATACAGTCCTATAATTGTCAAATTAGATTCGTATATTAAAGGCAGTAAAAAAAATAATTGTACCAAATTTTGCTAAATTTTCCTAGAAGGGGCCTTTTTTCGTCACATATATTCAAGATAATTAGAGAAATAATAATAATTAATAGCAACATTTGGTCTGAGATTCGTCTAATGAATAACATATATTCAAGACAGTTCAAACGACATTTATTCAGAATTTCATAGAATTGGTCTATATTATGAGTTTTATAAGCTTCAAACAGTATTTCGGGAAGTGGTCTTATGTGGCAGCTAGATCAGATAATACCCATAGCACAACCGGGTCTAAAAATTTTCATTATATAAAAAATATACCAAATTTTCCACTAATCTTTTTATAACACCTATTTTTTAATCTTTCCACAATTATTAGTGGTTCTACCTAAGACTTTATTGGATTTTTTCATATCTATACAAACATTTTTAATTATCTTATAAAAAATTAATCTTAAGTTTTGGAAATGTATGCAAATTAGATTCCTGATGAATAGAATTGCTGCAGTAAACTTATTTTCTGTTACAAAAGTTATCATGGAAAAATGACCATAATTGAAGAAGGTGTAAAATAGATAGATTAGAGGTAACCAAAATTGAGTGAGAAACGTAAAAATATAGTAAATTACGCCCTTTTTTGAACTTGTTAGTATAGACCCGTTAAATATTATTTATTATCTGAATTTCTTCACTTCAAGACTGGAATTATATAGAAATAATTCTTATTTCTTACAAACAATTACAAAGTTAAAATAGATTTTATATAATGGGCCTAAAACAGGTATTATGACCCAATTCTCTTACAATTTCAAGAATTTATATCTGAGTATTTAAGTCTTAATTTAAACCAAATAATTTCACTTTTCCTAATTCTTTTTTAATTAATGCGCATTTGTATGATTTTGGAAACTGAACATTGAATTGAGTCTTATATGATGTTCCAACAATATGGTACATAGTTTTGTGATAACTGTGTGTGACTTATTAGTGCAACATTTTTAAGTGGCTTGATATTTACACTCATGATTTTAAAACACTAATCCGGCAAACAGTCTGAGAAAAAATGAACCGATTATCATTAATTTCAAGAAAGAGGGTTTTGTGAATGAACCTCCTATAAATGTATTTTCTAATTCATGCTTTAGTATACAGTATGCAACCATAAGTAGAATAATACTCTAAAATTACCTGCCAATAATATACTACTATCATTGCATTATTTCTCTTTAGGTCCCATACAACCCAACCCCCCCCCCTTAAAATATCACTTTGAAGGGCTAAAATCTTACATATACGTTGGTATTGTGGAAAAAATGTAGCACAAATAAGAAAATATATTTGCACGAGGATCGGTCAACAATTTTTGGTAGCCACCATTAATAACAAAAATGTTGTGTAGGGTATTAAATAGTTGGGCTTGACCGACCATAGCTCTTACTTGTTTTAGATTTTTTTGGCTGTTATCCAGGAACTAGAAAAAATTCTGAGCCGACTTTCGCAATTCCATCGTTTATATTATCCCAATTTGGTCAATTCGGATTACAATAATACCGTATTGTAAGATTTAAGCCCTACATCGCTTTAGAATTCAAAAGGACTTATTTATGTAAATGTTTGTTAAAATCGATTTACATTTAGCATCAATTTCAATAGCCATCGTCCTTGAGTCAAAATAGTGACATCTGCCATGTTTCATCAAGACCTACATTTTTTGCAAGGTTTACATGGACATCCATTTAGACGGACGGAATGGCATTATTAAATTGACTCAGAAAGTGATTTGAGTCCAACGTTGTGCTTAAAGGTTGTGGAAAATTTATACTTCCAAATATAGTTGGTTGGTCTATGTAGAGAATCTTTGAGTGCATTACATACGATTCTGGTTTTTATTTTTTGTAAAAGAAAGCAATTTTTTCTTTAATTTTGGTCAAGAAGGTTGTCTTGATTGTCAGACGATCACAGTAGACTCGCGCCGAAGATAACTTCATTTTTAGACATCAATCAAGGAAATTTAACCGAATTATTCGATTATATATGAGGCTATAATTATCTATCATGACGTAGTTTTTAAGCGACGACAAAATAACGATTTCAGAACAGAGTTCGGATTTTGATTTCTTAAAAAAGAATGATCAACAACTAGTTGGGAAACAAAGGATTTGGGTTTTTCTATTATAGCATTTTTTCAGTACCATTTGGCTTGACCGATCACTTACTGGTTTGATTCATTCTTTAGCTCCAAATCGTAGAAATTCTTTGCCGATAATAAAATATAATGACGGTCGGTTCCAAAACTAAATATAGAAAATTGGCTTGATTAATTTTTAGCTCAGAATTGCAGCAGTTCTTTGGCAATGAGACAACGTAATGGCTGTAGTTGGACCAAATTTCCAATAATACAATACAATGATATTGTAATATATTGTAATGATATATTCTGAATAAATTCATTTCACTTTTGGTCGGAGATAATAATTAAAAATGAAAGAAAATTTATCAACATATGTTTCGTTCCATTAACATTTTCCCAGTTGTCCTTAATCAACTATTTAATTGAACTCTTTTTGCGTGATGTTACAATTTTAATTAACATTTGTTCTAGATTTAATAAACTTGTAATGAAATTATTTTGATATAAAAAATATGTTTATTTTATTTATTTTTTCCTTTTTACAGATGACTCGTTACAAACAGACAGAGTTCTCTGAAGAAGACAGCAGTTCGATTGGTGGGGTGCAGTTGAATGAGCCCAGCAGTAGTACGGGCATGCAGATACGTTATCATACTGCAAGAGTAAGTAAGATATTGGCGAATAAAAAAAATAAAAGCTTTTAATGAATAATGTACTTTATATGTAAATATTTAGATTCTTTTACATACATAAACATTTTTATTTTTATTACTCATTTTACTATGGATTATTGAGTTACACATGGAATGTTAGATATTATTCGTTGGATATTTAATATGGACTATAATAAAATTTATAGTCTGTTTTAAACTTACATTATATTATACAGGAAATCTGTAGAAAGTCTATAGTATTGAAAGTTTTAATAGTAGGGAAACTATGTCCCTATACTACTTGCCATTGTTTTAAAAAATGTAATTATTCGAATATTCTTTGTCAGTATAATGTTTTGCTAATCGATTAAATTATTTCTCTATTACGTTTACATTTTTATACCCTCCACCACCTCTAGTGGTGAAGAGGGCATATTAACTTTGTCATTCCAAGTGTAACGCTAAGAATGAATCATCTAAGAACCCAAAATGTATATATTCTTGCATCAAATCAAAATCTGAGTTTAGTTATGTCCATCTGACTGTCTGTTATTGGCACGACGCATTCCCAATATCTGACAGAGCTTAATGAAATATATAGTCTTGAGAAGTTTCCTATTAAAGCCAGCAAATTCGGTTCTGTATATTAAGAGATATAGACCGAAATCTGAGACAACCTCTAAATTAAAACGAAGAACTTTCATAAAATAATCAATTATAAATCGACCATAATATCCAGAAATATGTTACCCATTACTATTCCAAAAATCATCAAAATCGATTCAGTAGAAAAAAAACAAATACATTCTTACATTGTATGCATTTGTAAGTGTATATGTGAGTTTGCATGTGCGTATAATGTACATGTACGAAATATAATTTATTGATTTCTTACGCATTTGTGGTGGAGGGTATTGAAGATTCGGCATAGCAGAATATAGCATTCCTACTTGTTATCTATAATTTTTTACTACATTAATATAAATTTAAAAGTGTGAAACATATGATCGACCTCTGGGTTGGAGTGTTATTTTGAAGAGTACAAATAAAACAATAAATATTCCGTCTGCAGAATACTCATATTTCACAGTTTATCTCTTTCTTATTTTGTTTTCTTTTAAAAGGGCATTTTTAAATAATCCTTATTTGTGTGTAACCCATGTGGTGACCACAACTGTATCCTGTGGTCGACATAAATTAGTTTAATTCCAACACATCATATTCGTTGTTCGTATAATGAATAATGACGTAAGTCACTATTATTTCAAAAAAATACGAATATGTTTTTTCGTAATAAGTGCGTAAAAAATTAAAATTTTAATTGGATATTACGATAAATAATATATCAAAATCCTTTTCGGAGTCGATTTAGCAATATCCGTCTGTCTATCCGGTTGGTTGACCATGTCATACAATAAAACCAATATTACGAAGTTCGTTCTCGAATTTTCTATGTATGTGTCATGATATAGACTATTATACACTAAAATCGGACTTGACCGACTATTGCAATGTTGTTTGACGTTAAGAAGAAGAGTTTGAAAAAAGCTATCACATTTCTAAAGATACATTTATATTTAGAAGTTATCACACTGGACTGCAACTGATTTAATTACACCGATATTACCTTGTTACCTTTTATATTCGCTATTTTCCTGCCGGAAATTAGTTAATAATTGTTCCAAAGGGGCATTTAATGTCCGTAGCACTTTTATGAAATCTGATCTAAAAATATGGATCTAAGTCTTGTTTTTAAGATGCTTTGAGTTGTACATGGAATAACTCCATATTAATGACTTCTAGTTTAAAGGATCGACTACAAAACATTAATCAAAATTATAGAGATATGAGTTCAAACTCTCAATAAAACTTGTATTCGTCTAAATATTAAACATAAATAATTTCTAAAATAGATTGGTTCTTGAATAAATACCCATGAACATGTTGAAGCCAATTAACCCAGATATATTAAAGTGATAGGCAATTTTCTTTGAAACTGACAGAATCCGCTTAAAAAACAGTTTACCTGCATTATTTTGACTTTTGTAGTCTGAACCGCTATTTCCGAATACTGAAAATATTTTCAGAAAGATGAGTTAAAGCATGAGCATATACTTCGAATAAGATATTCTGTTCTGCACGGATGCGATTCATTGAATTTTATTCGTGAGATGCGAAAACATGTGAATGCAAATATTCATAAACAGTGGTCTTCACAAAAATCGTGCAAGGTTCTGAATGAGAAACATATATAATCTTAAGATATGGGGAAGGAAAACTAACTTCTTTTAGATTGAATGCAGAATTTTTTGAAGTTCTAAAATGAAGCTTATGAATTTTTATGAGGTCTTACAACCGTTATGAGGTAAGCGGTCTGGTTCACTTAGCATCTGAGATCTATATCTAAAGTCTGTTAATAGTTTTATTGACAAATTATATATTAAATTATTGCATAATAATCATTGGTTCATTTATTTCGAAGTCTGGATATTTAAAGTGGAAGTGGTCGGTGATATCTCCAATCTATCGGAAAGTTTTGAAAAATTTCCTCTTTTAACTTTACTAAACTTTTTTATTTTCTCTGTTTTTCTCATTTCAGGCTACTTTAAATTGGCGCTCAAGAAATCGTGTTGAGAAATGGCTAATGTTTACGACAATATTTTTGTCATTTGTCGTACTCGGCTTATTAATAATGCTCTTCCAAAATGAGGCTGATAAGACCACAAGGATTTTGCATGTAGAGCCTCATAAAGATAGTAAGTTGATTGAAATTAATTGAAATTGAAATTAATTCTATTATAAATATGCCATAATTACAGATCCAGATATGCCCTGCTTAAATGAGCATTGTATATTTGCCTCAAATGATATATTAAATTCGATTGATCGCACCGTGGATCCTTGCGAAGACTTTTATGGGTTTTCTTGGTAAGTTTTATGCTTTTAAAACGCTTGCGAACATTTTTATTACAAAATTATGTTCTTCTAGTAATCGATGGATTAAAAATAATCCCATTCCTGATGGTAAATCCTCTTGGGGTACATTTAGTAATATCGAACAAAGAAATCAAATGATTATCAAAACTATTTTGGAAAAACCCATGAAAACATTTAAATCGGAGGCTGAAAAGAAAGCAAAAATCTATTATGAGTCCTGTCTAGATCGTAATGATGAACTGGAAAAATTGGGAGCTAAACCTATGGTATCATTTCTATGGAAAATTGGTGGTTGGAATGTAACACATACAGGATTTAATATAGGCAAATGGAGTTTGGCTGAAACTTTACAGAAATTACAAAATAGGTTCACCTTTTTTTACCTGGATGGAATTAGTCGTTGTATTAACAATTTATTTTTATTCCAGATACAATATAAATTGTTTATTTGGCTGGGCCATCGGAGAAGATGATAAAAATTCGACTAGACATGTTATACAAATCGATCAGGGTGGTTTAACATTACCCACACCCGACTATTATTCCAATCAAACAGAATTACATCGCAAAGTCTTGAAAGAATATATTGAGTATATGACAAAGGTATGTGTTCTTTTGGGAGCAAATGAGACTGATGCACGTCGCCAAATGGAGGAGATAATGGAATTTGAAACAAAAATTGCCAATATAACAATACCATTGGAAGAAAGGCGGAATGAGGAGGCCATGTATCATCCTATGAAATTATCAGAATTAGATGCTTTAGCTCCATTTATTAATTGGACTGAACATTTAGATTCAGCCATGCAATTGGTGAATCGTCGGGTAACACAAAAAGAGGTGGTCGTAGTTTATGCTCCCGAGTTCCTAAAGAAATTATCGGTTATTATTAAGGAGATGGAGAAAACAGTGGAGGGAAGAAAGTGAGTTAAATAAATATTTAAAAAAATGTATTTTGATTGACCTTTGGGTCCCATTTTTTTCATAGTACTCTTAACAACTATTTGGTTTGGCAAGCGGTACGTGTTTTATCACCTAGTCTTTCTCGTGCCTTTCGCGATGCTTATAAAGGTGTACGTAAAGCTCTTATGGGTTCAGATGGTGGTGAGGAAGTTTGGCGTTTTTGTGTTGCTGATACGGGTAATGTGGTGGGTTTTGCAGTGGGTGCTATTTTTGTACGTCAAGCTTTTCATGGTGAATCCAAACCTGAAGCTGAACAAATGATAAACGAGATAAGAGAAGCTTTCAAACTCAATATACATAATCTAACCTGGATGGATAAGAGAACCCGAGAAAGAGCTATTGATAAAGCTAATGCTATTTCGGATATGATAGGCTTTCCCGATTATATTTTAAATGTAGAAGAATTGGATAAGAAATATGCTGATTTGAATGTCTCAGCCAATGCTTACTTCGAAAATAACATACAATCGAATATATTTAATTTGAAAAAGAATCTAGAGAAACTAGATCAACCTGTTAATAAGACTAATTGGGGTATGGTGCCCCATATGGTAAATGCCTATTATACGCCTTCGAAAAATCAAATTGTCTTCCCGGCTGGCATCTTACAATCTCCCTTCTTCGATATTTATAATCCCAAAAGTTTGAACTTCGGTGCTATGGGAGTGGTAATGGGCCATGAACTAACTCATGCTTTTGATGATCAGGGAAGAGAATTTGATAAATTCGGTAATATAAATCGTTGGTGGGACAATAAAAGTATTGAACGTTTTAATGAGAAGACGGAATGTTTTGCCAAACAATATGGTTCCTATGTTATAAATGGCAGACATTTAAATGGTAAACAAACTTTGGGCGAGAATATTGCCGATAATGGAGGCCTCAAGGCAGCATATCATGCATTTTTGAAAACTTCAATGAATAAAGAGGCAGATGTTTTAAAACTTCCCGGTTTGAATTTAACACATAAACAATTATTTTTTGTTTCATTTGCCAGGGTAAGTGAAAAGGGGAGTTGAGGTTCTCAAGAGGATTAATAAATTTGTTTTATTTATAGGTTTGGTGTTCCACCGATACCGATGAAACTACTGTTTTGCAACTGGATAAAGATACCCATTCTCCTTCACGCTTAAGAGTCGCTGGTACGCTCTCAAATATGCCCGAATTTGCCGAAGTTTTTCAATGTAAAGTCGGCTCTAAAATGAATCCGGCTAAAAAATGTGAAGTATGGTAAAGTTTTTTTTATTTAATTTAATTTATTTATTTTTTAGACAAGAATTTAAGATAAATAACGAAAGTAAATGTTTTTATTAAGAAAATTTAAAGTGGAATTTAAGAACCCAAGAAAAAACCAAAGTAAACTATGAATGTAGTAAAAAAATATATTTAAAACAATGTATGTGTGTGATTTATAAATAATGTAAGAGATCTCTCGGAAAAAAATTAAGATTTTTTTATAAAAATTACAAAACGTTAGAAATTAAATTTAATTAAGAATAATTAAAAAAATGATTGATATAATAATTAATATAAAAAGTCTAAATAACAGATCTATATACAAATTTACCCACTAGGGAAGTAAACAATAACAAAATTTTGAAATTAAAAATACAACTCTGTAAACTGTGTTTTGCAATACAAAATTTAAAAAAAATACAACTCTGAAAACTGTGCTTTACACAGTTACAAATTTCTCGTTTCAATAATTTTATTTTTTTTAGTGTGAGATTTCTTCTTTTTCTCAAATTCTTTAAATATTTATTCTTATTGTTTAGTTTTCTACTACTTTTGAAGAAATATTTTCTCAAATTCAAGTGAAATATTTAACACACACTTCCATCATATAAAAAAATATCTATTTTTGTACTTAAATTTTAATTTTTAACAAAAATTATAATATTAGAAAAAGAAAAGAAACTGAAAAATACAATACATTTTAGTCACAACAATTTAAAAAAAAAATCAACAAATTTTAGAAATAAATCAGTCCAATGAAATGATTTTTCTAGTTTGTGCCTAAAATTATATAAACTGGTATTGAAATCCGAAAACTACAATCTCAGTTCTTAAAAAAGCGTTTGATTTAATGGTTTAACAAGATATAAGTAACTTTTAGCATTTAAAATAAAAACCTACCAACGTAATATAATTAATTATAATTTTTAAATAAAATAAATTAATTGATTTTAGTGCAAAAAACATATCCTAATGACAAGCCGAAAGGAAATCCCATCTTTAAAAATTAAACTTAACAATCCTATAGTTTAAAACTAATGTGTTACAATTAAAGCGGCAGGCGACAAACGAAATTTATTCATATTCAATTTCGATTAATTTTATTTTCTGAATTTTCTCCATGGATTGATCGTAAAAATAAGATGTCATGATATCAAAACTAACAAACATTTTCAAAATTCTCAAATCACTTGGAATTCTATTAATTTACAGAAAAAAAGTTCGATGGGACAGTAAAAGTTAAAGAGCGTGTCTTAGATTAAGTCATTCACGTACAATTTGTAAGCCTGCAAAATGTCATAGATAAATACTAGAATTTCAACAAAAACCGCTTAATAAAAAAACTTTAAGTCCCAGCAGCTCTAAAATCTCTCAATCTCTCTCATGAGCTTTCAAACTCACAAAACGATGGTTTTTAGAAATTCGCTAAATAAACGCTAAATTTTTACGTAGCAAAAAGTCAAAATACAAATCAGGAATTTTACGAAATCCGTTTAATTAAGAAAACATTAAGTCTCGGGAGCCGAAAGTCTTTCAATGACCATAAGCTTTCAAACTAATGGCCACGGACTAATAGCAACAATTTTTGAGAATTATTAAGATAAAACTAAAGTGAAATAATTAAAAAGATGATGTCATCTGAAGAATGACTACTAGTAGGATTGTTTTTAGACTAAAATTCACAGGGGTTTCTCTAATTTGCATTTTTGCAAACAAGGGTTCAAAAATTGGTCGAATTTTTGAAAGGTCTGCATTGAAGAATTGGTAAATTTTAATCCAGTCAGTCTTCGACTTTCAACATGATTCAATTATCTCTAACATATAATGAAGCTGCTATTTCTACAAGAGAATTTTCCTGAATTCTTATCTTCTGAAAAATGTTCTCCAGCAGACCATTTTTTAACCCTTTCGACTGCATCTTTTGACTAGCTTAAACATAGTTTGCGCTTTTATTCAGCTTGATGACTCAATTATCTTTATCTCTAACATGTGTAGGTGCGATTTCGAAAGAATTTGTCAGTATTCATATCTTCTGAAAAATGTTCTCCAGCAGACCTTTTTTTAACCCTTTTTGACTACAACTTTTTAACAGTTTTAGGGACGTAGTTTGTACGATACAAAAACCACATCTTTTTAAACACAATTTTGATTGGAGGTAATTAGCGGTTATTTACATTTAAACGAAGTGCAAGAAAATCTAAATTATATTGAAAAGAGTTAAGTGATCTAATGTGAAGCCTATAAAAGAGTTTGAAATTAAAAATCGATTTACATTGTATAGTTGATATCGATCTTTAAAAGTTTTTCCTAATGATCGAAGATATTTTGGAAAACAATTTACTGTAGAAAAGAAACAAAATCATAGGAAAAATTCTATCTGGAGAGTGTTGTGTAGTTGATCTAAATTAAATGAGATCGTGTTCTTTATATATAGACATAAACTTACATTCATGTTAAATGTTTCAAATTATCAGTAGCAAAGATAAGTGAGTGATATTGAACTCTCAAAAGATGTGAGCAACCAAAACATTTGAACGATTTTAAAAAGGATTTCTTTCAAACGATTATACTTTCCATAGCTGAACTATGGAAGACTTTTAGTAACATAATTTAAATATAATATGAGAATACAATACTGACTTTTCAACTTTATCTTTAATATTAGTTTTAAAAAACGTTTTAAATTTGCAGAAATATTTTCTTAATCGCCATCGCTTTAATTGTATTTCAAACACTGAAATAATTACTAAATTTTATTATTTGTTATTTTAATTTTAATACTGTAGCATTATTCTATAATTTCTGTGATTTTAACTAAAACCAAATAAAAACAATAACCTGTAGTTCAAAGTCAAAAGAAAATCAATTCTATTTGAATTTATTTTTTGTCTCAGAAGCTTGACAGAGAGAAACAGGTTATAAAACAAAATAATGATAAATTGCTGCAAGCTCGTCATAACTCGGAAAACTAGAATTTTCAATTTTATAATTTATTGAACACTTTTAGAAGTTGTAAAAATTTAACATTGATATTTTATTTATTCGTAAATTCCAAAAAGTGTAAGTTTAGGAGCTAAAAATCTATCTCCTGAAAATTACCTTTTCAGTTATGACTATCTTGCAGCAAACGAAAAAGAATATTTATATATAAATTCGATAAAAAAATATTCAATAATTTAAAATATAATTAATGAAAAAACAAACGAACACCAAAAATAAACCATAAATTATTTAAATGGAAAATTATCCTTTACATCTTAACAAACTCATATTAAAATCCACAAAGAACAAATGAAAATTTTACTACAATAATTATACCCTGCACCATTGAAGAAGTGCACTAGGTTTAAATATACTGTTCGATTCAGAATCACTTTCTAAGTGGTTTTTACGGTGACTTTTCGTCCGTTTGTCTGTCCGCCTAGATGAGATATCTTGATGAAATTTGTTACGTATTATTATTTTTCAAGTGTTAGTGTCAACAGCATACGTAAGCATAGATCAAAAATAAAATTATACGAAGGTCGTTTATTATTTTTTCATAACTACCATTTACAAACACCAATATGGTGTAGGGTACTATATAGTCGAGCTTGACCGACTGTAATATTCTTACTTGTTTTAACTGATTTTCTTCCCTTAATAAACATTTGCTACACTTAACCAAAGATATGTGATGCTTTTGACCAAAAAAAAATTATTTTTTTATTTATTCAAAAAAGAGGCACAATTTTATTTAAACGAATTTATTGAATTTATTAATAATATTTATAATTATATGTCTTTTTTTAATAATAATAATAATAAATATACGTATAAATAATTTTTTGTTGTACTGTATTTGTATATTTACTTATTTATTTATTATTGTGTTAGTATGTTTTATAATCAGTTCCTGTAATTTATTGTTAGTAAATACATTTGTATGTATGTATACACACAGAAAAAAACTTGAAAATTGCATCATAATTGAAAACATAGTTGATTTGACATTGATTACACTTTTTTCATTTAGTTAAAATTAAACATTTTTAATTTTGGGTTGAAATATTATTGTACGTATTAAAAGCTTTCGATATTAATTAATAAAATTATGCAAGAATAATTTTTTAAAATTACTTTTAGTAGTAAAATTTCAAGGAACAAAAAATTGAATTTACTGTGAAACAATGTTGAATTGACATTTTTTTATATATGAAGCAAAATCAAAACTGCTTACATGTTCAATTAAACTTAATAGATAAACATGTTAATACAATATTGTTTCAGAGTAAATGATTTTTTTTCCTTGAAATTTACTATTAAAAATTAATTTAAAAAAATTATTGTTGCATAATTTTATAAATAAGTATCGAAAGATTCTAATAAGCACAATTTTATTTTATCCATAAACTTGAAAATAATGAAAAAAATAGACATTGCCTAAAATCAACTATGATCGACGTTGATTTTACTTTTTTCTGTGTATATTTATGAATTTATATTAATTCCTTATTAGCCAAAAACAAAAAAATAAATAAGAGAAAATAAAATTGAAATTATAAATTATATTATTAATTATATTTTATAATAATTATATTTTTAATTAAAATTAAAAAAATAAAGCAAAATGTATTGTTTTTTCTGAATACATGAAATAAAAAAGAAAAACAAATATGATATTAATAAATAAAATTTTGAAATTATTTATTAAGAGATTTTGAAATATTATTTTGCAATGGAAAAGTTTTGATAAAAAATATTTGATTTTTTTTTGTAATTTGCGCGTTGAAATGCTAATAACAACGTTATTGTTAACCTCGTTTATTATGACGTATACGTTGTGTTTACTAAACACAGTTTTAACAGGGTGATTCATATTCTGTTGACAACAAAAAAATAAAAACTGTTATTTTGAATTATACGAAAGTGTGTTTTTAAAATGAATATTCGTTGCCAGATTGTCTTAACTCAAAAAAACTGCAAATTTTCCTTTAACATCAGTGGATTTATAGCAAATTATCTGTTTTATTTAAAGACAAATTCTGGTAGAAGTTAAGAAAAATTGATAAGCGTTAATTTAGGTACATGTGCTTTTGTTCCGTTTACTATGCAGTATTTCTGTGAAAATTATCGACATTTGAAGACTTCATTAGTGTCCTCAAACTCTTGAAAGTTTTGATTTTTGGAGTTATGACTATCTTGCAGCAAATGAGCGATATATTAAAATTAAAAATGTTGGGATTAAATTTTTTGAATATTTTATGGTTTCAAAAGCCGATATATTTGTTCCGGTCTGCAATCAAACTTATAAATTCTATGAAAAATATTTATTTGGAATAGTAAAATTGTAGATCGAATAGTTTACAAACTCATAACTTAATAGAGTCATTAATATTGTTACACTATTCATATGGAAGAATTAAATATATCCCGTTACTTGTTCTTAAATGGAGAGAATTTCTTTAGGTTCTTGTAATAATATAGCAGCTCAGAGCTAATCTGTAACAAGGTTTAATAAAGGCACTATATTAAGACATGTTTGTAATATTAAGGCAAGGCTGCAGATCGGATTTTCATTGACACTATTCACGAATTAAGGACAAGACTTAAACTATTAAGGTAATATAACTTATTTTCTATATATTTGCAATTAGAAATAAAACAATTTTAAATATATAAAATCATGTGGTTTAAACGTTAAAAGCTGAATCGATTTTAGAAATATCTAGTATCTTCTGTTTGCCTGAACATCAATTTTTTTGATGCTATCAAATAAAAACTATTGATTATCTATGGGACTATAGCAGCGATGGTTTTAAAATGTATGCTACTGAAAAATAACTTCACTGAGTGTAATTTACGGCAGGTGGGATCAGGGGAGAGGTAGCCCCCATATAAAGCCACTAGCTAAAATAATATTAAAATTTTTATCCCAACTACTTTTCCAAGGAACAGTTTTACTGAACAAAATTTTAGATGGATAAGATCAGGAGGAGAGGTTTGCTCCCATACAAAGCAAATATTTATTATTTTATATCTAGAAAACTATTGAAATGGGAGTATTAAGATTTCACTTCAATTACTTTCTAAAAGAGCAGTTTTACTAAACAAATTGTATGATGGATAAATTTAGGGGGAGAGTTCGCCTTAATACAATACAAATCATAATTATCGATTTTCTGTAGAACTTTTAAAGCGAAAGTTAAAAATTTTGTGTTCCAATCACTTTCTTCAAGAATTGCTGTAGTGAAAAGATATATGACAGAAAGGACCATAATTGGAGTCTATTTAAGAAACAGTTAGAATTCTTTAATTTAGATCCAATCATTTTCCTGAGAAACAGGTTTACTTGAAAAAAATAAATGGTATATAGGATCAGGGAAAAATGTTTCCTATATACAAAGAAAAAAGAGAGTTTCCAAATTTTGTCACTTTTCTATGAAATGGAAGGGATGTACCTCAACCAAAGCAAATATTGTCATCGAATGACGGAAAAATTATACGGCGAAAAATTTCATATTTGGCAAAATCTCAAACGTTTGAAATTGTTTCTTTATACACGTCTTGACTAAATCTATAAAGGAATAGAATTATTGTGCAGAAAAATGCATACATAGAAAAAAATCAATGTATAATTAATTAAAATAGAAAAAAATTAGTCTTAAAAGTAATTTTAAAAATTAATCGTTTTATAATGTTTATATATTAATAATCGAAAGATTCTAATTTGTACTATATTATTTCACCACAACGTAAAACGTTTAATTTAAATTAAATGAAAATGAACTATTCAATTTCAAATCAACCTTGTTCAACGTTGATTTGCTTCCTGTTTTCTTTTTGTGAGCTCCAGGTGAAAGTTAGTATTTTGATAAAAGTATGACTAATGAAATACAGTCCATATAACTGAATTGTTATACGAAATAGTTTACTTTCCGATTTTTAAATTTCTAATTTTTCTGTCATATTTTAGCAAATATTAAATCATTTTTAAATTTTAAGAAGTGTAGGGTATTTAAAACATACCATGAATAATTATAATAAATCTTTGTATTTATAAATATAAACATAAACTAACAACATAATTAAGTTAATATTAAAAAATATAAAGAATTAAATTTATTAAAAACTGGTTTTTAATAAATTTTAAATGAATTTCCTTAATTTCAATTTAGTAAATAATTAAATAATGATTTTATCATTATTAATGATCTTTCAATAATTATACTCTACACCACCGTAATCAGAAAGTGATTCTGAGTCAATTTAACGATGTTCGTCCGTCTGTCTGTCTATGTGTCCAGCTGGCTGTCCATTAATGGTTATGAACAGTCCACAGGTCACAGTTTTGTGTCCTTAAAAAGGTCACTTTTAAGGTCATAAATCTCTCATATACATTGGTATTGTAATAATTACAGCTCAAATTAAGATAAATATAAACAAAAATCGTTGTGCAGAATTATATGAAGGTACCATTTTTAGACAACAATGTAGTGTAGGGAATTTGATAGTCGGGCTTGACCGACTAAACATATTATTACTTGTTTAATAATAGAAAAAGGTGAAACATTGTTTAATAATTAACTTCACTGAAAAACAAGAAAGAAAAATTGGAATTTATACTTGAGAATTTAGGAAGAAATCAGTCGCGGACAAATATTAAATACAATGTTTAATAAATCTTAATTCCAATATTATTTAATAGAATTTCTTGCGCCCATAATAAAATAAGAAATTCCATTGAAAAGGTGTGTGTTTAACACACCATTACAGGTATTAGCAGTCATTCATTGATTCATTCATTCATTCATTTAGTTTGAGGAAGAAGACTTAAGGATTTTAAACATTTTCTGTAGTGGTTCATAAAAAATCTTGACATATTTCTAATATGTCACCAGTGTCTGCCAGGAAGAATTCCACGATCTGCAATATGATCACGTTTTGTTGAAGGAAATGAATGAGTGATTTATAATAATGTTTACATTGTTTTACAATAACGAGTAAGAATATGTAAACATTTTACAATAAAATATTTGAACAAAATATTAATATAAACAATTAAGAATGTACAGTCGTTCAAGCCTATCAAGCCAATCTAAAACCCTACACCACATCTTCGACTAAAAATGGTAGTTACAAGAAATTAATGGACGACCCTCGTATAATTTGAATTTCTGAATTGTTCTCAAGTGTGTACTTCTCTTTTCCGTTGCTGGGGTGACAGCCCTTGGCCGAAGAATTGCGGGACATTCTGGTACGAAGAATTCGCTGTCGCGGGAATGAAGTACATTATTGTGACACTAAGATTTTTGTAAAATTTGTACGTTTTTAAATAAAAATGGGGGCTTATATGAACCGACCCTCGTATATATCCGAGATATTTAAAAAATTGCGACCTGTAGGCTGTTCATAACATTTATATGGATTTGTATGGAAGGTACCTGAAATATTGGAACGAACCTGGCCAATTTAAATAGGCTTCGTCTTTAGTCCAAAATAAGAATATGTACCTTATTTCATCGAGATATAAAATAAATGCGACGTGTAGACTGTTCACAACATTAACATGGACCGTCAGCCGGACAGACGAATGGACGGACAGACATCGTAAAATCGACTCAGAAAGTGATTCTGAGTTGAATGCTATACTTATAGGTGGGTGTAACACCATTTTTTCTTCATGTTACAAACATCAGCACAAATGAACAATATCCGAATAGCGCATAAAAGTACCCGTTTATTTCTTAATATTTTTATTTAAAAATTTTGTGTGATCCAGTTATTGTTGAATAATGACAACAATTAGAATTTCTTTTTAGAATTTCTTTTCCAAAAGAAGCTCTAAAATGACGCAAAATAATTAATGGAATGACGTAGCACTATCAGCATAAGTTTATAAAAATGACGTTTTGCAATGAAGCATAGAAAAGAGTATCAATCGGTTGCAGACTAGAATGATTTGGCCTATATCAGAACATAATTATGCCTAATATATTTGGGAACTACGATTGCCTCCAACAGCAATAGGAAAACATTTTATTGGATGAACTTTCTTTCCAAGATCCCTGTCTGGCTAATCTTGAATTAAATATTCTCAATTTTCCTTTTACATTTTTTCCTTCAGTTTCTGGTAACTCAAAAGTCTCCTCAGACCCAAGGGAACACGAATCTTATTCTCAAGGTAGACTGTCGATCTAACCTAAGTAACCTCTGCCTCTAGTCATTTTAAATAACTGAACATTCAGAATCAAGGAACATTACTGATGCCATTTATACGTTTGTAAGGTTTAGTTGTTTTAGAGCTGGAATATACGGACAATTTCAATTGTCGTCAGTTCGAGTAGTGGATTTTGGTTGAACTGTGCTTTATGTTTGAATCGTTCGATCTTATTCATTTTAATAATCTTATAAATAAAAAGAGTTCTGTATGGGTTTAGCAGCCATAATATTATAAATTTTTATATTCACCATCATCACCAGAAGTGTTGAGGGTATAATGACATTATCAATCCATATGAAACAGCATCATATCAATATAGGAGTCGATTTTACAGTGTCCATCCGTCAGTTTGTCTGCTGTTGGCCAAATGGAGCTCAGTAAAATCTGATTTCGTATTTAAAACTGACAAAATATTTCGCATGAATTACAAATATGAAATCTACACACGTATATAAAAATGAATCTGGATTTGTTTGTTTGGGACTGTAAACAACCACAATGAAAGTAACATGAGACATAAGGGGTTAAGGGGGAGAGATAACCTTTTTCCAAATTTATAAAGAACTATAACACAGAGAGTTTTAAAATTTGTTCCTTATCACTTTTACAAGAAACAGTTTTACTGGACAAAATGTAGGACTATAAGATCAAGCAAATATTTATTATCGAATATCTAAAGAACTATTTAAGAGAGAGTTTAAAATTTTAATTACTTTCTAACGGAACAGTTTTATTTCACAAAAAATCTATCGTCAAACTGTTTTCAGTGTTATTAAGCACTTGTCCGTTGATGCAAAACCTGGTTCAGGATGAAGAAAAGGTCGGAATAAAGCCTAGTGCTCGTACTATTTATAAGGCTTAAAACGTACCTGACAAGAACGCTGTTAAAAATTTAGAGGTCGAAAACAGATCAAGTTTTCTAAAAAAATTCTTGTGCATCTGGCAGATTTTTTCGAAAATTCCTTGTAAAAAATTTTTTGTTGCTCATGTTCGAGGGAATGTTGAAGAAAAGTTTTAGATCCAGTTGCGGCAAAAGAGTGGTATAAGAACAATAATGAGGTAATTATACAAAGAGAGTGTGTGATTTTTAAGGGAGATGAACTACCTCTTTGGGCAAAGTAACAGAAAGCACTATAAAAACTTTAATGGAGGGATTTCCGAAACAATTCAAAATTTCATCACTAGTGATTAAAACTATAAAAAATATTATTGTAATAATTTCGATTAAATTAAAAAATTAAAACAGTAATATTAATGGTTTCATTTTTTATTAACATTTATATATGTTTGTATGTATGTGTATGTATGTATGTATGTATGTATGTATGTATGTATGTATGTATGTATGTATGTATGTATGTATGTATGTATGTATGTATCTATGTATGTATGTATGTATGTATGTATGTATGTATGTATGTATGTATGTATGTATGTATGTATGTATATATGTTTGTTAAGAATTTTTTTAGATCTATAAATGAGTAATTTTTGTTTTACTTTATAAAAGCGGCAAAGCACATCGGGTCAGACTTTATGCCATATTCTTGGCATAAGAAGTAATTAGTGAAACATATTCTTACAATTATTTTAAATATACTCATTTCAGAATCTTTTTCTTCATATTGCAGGTCAGATCAGTAAGAAAAAATTTGCTTAAAATGGTTGATAATGCGAATTTCAAAACATTTTTTTTGAAATTTTGGGATTGTCTCATATTTTGTGATTATATTTAATCTTTTTTAATTCAAACATTTTTTTCTTGGAAAGAATATAGAATTTTGACGCAAATAGCATTAATTTAATTATTAATTTAATGACAATTATTAATTAACTTTTGTAAATTCTATTTCAATTTTGATTTTTTTTCCAATGACTTCATTTTAATTAACAAAATATTTTTGAAAATATAATACAATTAATATTATAATAAAAAAGTATATATTTTAATAAGTTTGTTACCTCGTGTATTTCCAAAAATACTCAAAAATTTGTGAAAGAAATATCAGCTATAAATCTTCTTTTATCGCCATATTAAAAAGTAGTTCATGCTCGTTTTTCTTTTACATTTCAACTTTCTTTTAATCTTTCATAAAAATCAGTTTAATAAAAAACAAGTAGGAAAGTATAGCCAGTCAAGTCCGACTATATTATACTCTACACCATATCGTCGGGTAAAAGTGGTGGTTACGAAAATTAATGAACGACCCTCTTATAATTTGATTTTCTGATTTATTCTTAAGTGTGTAGTGCATTATTGTGACACTACGATTTATATTAAATTTATGGGCTTTAAAATGATTTTTTCTGGGGACTTGTATGGAGGTTACATGAAATTATGAACGTACCCTCGTATAATTTTGCACATCGAAATTTCTTTAAATTTGTATTAATTTAACCAATTATTATTACAATATCACGTATTAGAGATTTTTGCCCTTAAAAGTGATTTTTGGAAAGGGGTTTGTATGGGACCTATGAGAATAATGAACTGACCCTCGCAGATTTTGAAACATCGTTTTAAAATATTATAAGATTTACTTGTGTCAAATTTCATTTAAATTTAAATCGCTTTGTATTTAGGACTTTTATGACCCTAAAATCACATCCCGGGAAGAGAATTTGTATGGGAGGTACCTGAAATATTAAAACGAACATGGCATATTTCCGTAGGCTTCGTCTGTAGGCCATAATAATAATATTTACCAAATTTATTCATTTCAATAATACTTATACTTAAAAGTGGAGGTAACATCATTTTTTCTGCATGTTACAAACAACAGCACAAACACATAATACCTTCGGTGTTGTAGGGAATAATAAAAAAATAACAATTAAATAATTTACTTTTTTAATTCTTTTATTTCGAAAACCAGTTTTTGAGGGATTTTCTCTTCAAAATTTTCTGTTATTTTTGCAAGATTTTTATTTTTTTGCAAAATTTAAATTTTGAATTTCCAATAAAGTTCTTTCTCTTTTTGGTCTCCAAACCCCTCTTGCCCCTTATCATCGTGAAATTGGAGTCTGGTTTATTTGCATCATCTGCTTAAGTTTAAGTTAATTTATTTAGTGTTAATTTTTTGTTTAACAATATTTTTATTATTTTATTTTTGTTTTCTTTATAAAAATATGTTGACGTATTAGAATTTTTATGAGTGTGTTGTGTGTGACAGTGGTCCAAATCATGTTTAGAGGTATCTGAATTAAAATATATTAAAAAAGTTCTTAAGCGGCCATGTGTGTTTGTTTGTATGTATATATGTAAGTATATCTGTATATACAGACCGATTTTCTTAAAATTTTCACAGTGTCTTCTGTGTGACTGGAAGAAAATATAGACTACAATTTTCTTGGAAAGCACCAATGGGAGAGTTATTTAAATAGAAAAATTGCAGGACACATAGGGGTGAGGAATAGCTCTATTGGAGTGAAAGTATTCAAATTTCATTTCAATTTGAGTTTATTGGACAAAATGATGGATGGTTTGGATTTTAGGAGCTGTAGAACTATTACAGCGAGAGTTAAACAATTTAATCCTAATAATAATCTTCAAGAATTGGCCATAGCCCTATAGACTCAGGAAGTGATTTTGAGTCAAAATGTGTACTTTTAAGTGTTGGAAACATCTGCACGCATAATACCCCCAGCACCTATGGGGTATAATTAAAGCGATAGATATCAAACGATAGACTTTTTCGAAATACAGAAGCAATAAAACGTTTATTCTGCTGCCTTCAATTGTTGTTAACAACTTTCGAATATTTATTTTTGACCAAATACCCACTGTGCGTCGGCACATCTGCTTTTGGGGGATTTTTATATACTTTTCTCTTATTTTTTGTTTGTTTTTTATTTTTTGTTTGTTATTATTTTATTTTTATTTTTATTTTTATTTTTTGTTATTCTTTCTTTTTTTCTCATTGATGATTTGGCCATAAACTTCAACTTGAAGTTTGTATAAAAATTCTTACTCACCATGGGTGAGGTTTAGTTAACGTTAGTCAATAGCTTGTGTAAGTTTGTGCGGTTAGAATCTTCTAAAATGCAAAAGCAAATCCAGAAGAAAGAACAAAAGACGAGAAAAAATGGAAACAATAGAAATAAAATCGCAAAACAAGTTTGCTGCTTAAGTCTTTTGTTTTTGATTGAATTTTTTTGTTGATGTTGTTGTTGTTTAACGTTATTGAACACTTCACGGGTTGAAAAAAAATTGAAATTTTGAAAAATAATTAAAATTTGTTGCTTGTTAATTTTATAATAATAATTGTTATTGTTATTATCTTCTTATAGGTTTTTTACATTGAACGAAAAATTAATTAAATTTTAATTATAAAAAATGAAATTTGCCGTATGCACTTTGTTTTTGGCCGCTTTATTGGCTGTTGTTATTGCCGATAATGGTAAGTAAGATGTTGTTGATGATGACGTTGATATATTTTTTTCATTTTTGATTAATGAATATTCAATTAAATAATTTCATTTAAAATATTAATTATGATTAAATATTACATCATCTCTATATTTGGTTAAAATCATTTTAAACCAGATCTTTTTTTTTTTTTGGGGAATTTTTTTAAATTAACAAGTTTAAATCAAATTTCTAAGAATTTTAGAGATTTAATTTACATCTCTTTTTTTTCTTTTATTAAAGATGCCGGTCATTTCATACCAAAGGCTTTCTATACACTCGATGCTAACGGCCACAAATCGAATGTTCATGCCGTAAATCCTCATGTAAGTTTTAATCATTTTCCATTTTATTAGTTTTAGCTTTAGTGAGTCTTCTTTAAATGTAGATAATTCCCGGAAGTGTTAACTAAAAAATGTTTTTAAAATCTTCCAATTCTAAGAATTTAATTGTTTGAATTTAATTTTTTTTTATTTTTGTTTTGAGAATCTTTTTACGTTTTTTCTTCATAAATTGAAGATATATTTTTAATAAAACTTTTAGTTGTTATTTTTTTAATGCTGGAATTAACATTTAATAGTTAATTTAATATTAAGGAGTGAGTTCAAAAAATTCTTACAGTTTTCAATTTTTTATTTGATTGACATTTTTATTACAGTTAACAAATCTCTTTTTTTAAACTTTCCATTAACGTTTTATAGTGTTTCTGTCATGTTGCTCGAACAGGTAGTACATCTGCGTTTAAAATCTGCCACACTTTTAGACAACTTTTTAGTGCTCTGCTCCGCTGACCTTAGCTACGGGCAGTTTCGGAGGATTTGCCTCTCTTGGTATCAAATACCATATTATTTTTCATGTACTATACAAGGTATGGTTTAGGCATAGTGACAGGATACCAGTGTTCTTTTCTAAGAAATGTCTTGAGAGCTCTTTTGAAAATGCTTTCTATGCTTTTGCTTTAGAATCATTCCTTTTAACGGTTCTAGACTTTCTGTCATAGACACTGTTAATAACATTGAAAACGGTTTGATGGCAGTCCTTTAAAAAAAGGAGACATCACAAAATATTTTTTCATTTCAAGGGAAACCCCCTGTGCTTTAAGCAAACTGGAATATTAGTCATCAGTTTTCGAAGCTAAAGATGAAAAGCGTTTTTTAATTAGTTGAAGATAATTATATTATGAAAAGTTAAAAACAAACATAAATAATTTTAATTTTAAAATTAGCAGTGGGATCGAAAAATTCTTAAAGCACGTTTTTCATTAAAACTTTAACCTCAACTTGAGTTTTTTGTGATAAAGTTACCTTTGGCAGTATATGTCGGGTTGTTATGTTTAATAACCGACATGTACTGCAAATGAGTGACCAAGAGAAAATGCGTACTAGAATTATAAAATATTTTCAACAAAATCAAACATGGTTCTACAAAAAGTTGGCCAAACATTAAAGGTCTGTCCAGGAAACAAGTCCGATGGTAAAAAACCTGGTTCAGGTGGAAGGAATGGTCACGTGATGTTTCAAAAGCCAACGAGTAGAAAATATTTTCAGAAGAGTTCCCAACACATTCGGCAGGAATGCAATCCGGTTAGCTCAGTGTTCACGGCTATTATTTCGAAAAGTAACAGCTTATGAAGGTTTGAAAAAAGATTTATGACTCAAACAGTTCTGGCAGGAAACGCTGCTAAAATTTAGAAGTCCCAAAATAGAGCACGTAAATTGAAGTTAAGTTTTCTAAAAACCTCTTAAATATGTACACTTTACACTTGGCATCCTGTCATTATGATAAATAAGCCTTTGAGTGGTACAGGAACAATGTGATATTTGTACCAATAGAGGAAAATACTCAAACTGTCCAGAGCTAAGGGCAGTGGAGAAATAGTTGGCTCTTGTTAAAAGAGAATTGAATAACACCAAAAGGTGACCAAGATGTGGTCAATTTTAAACAAAGATGAAATAGCTGTTCGAGCAAAGTGACAAAAAGCTCTATATGAGCGGATGGATGGAAGGGTTTCCGAAAAAAAGGTTTAAAATTGCATTACAAGTGATTAAAACTACTCAAATATTTTTGTTGTAAATTGTAATAATAAATTTCAATCAAACGTTTGGTTTCGTTTATTATTGAGATACATGTGTGACAGAATTTTTCGATCTAACTAACTTAATAATTGAAAATAAATTTAATTATTTATTGTTTCAAATTTGCATTATTATATAATTTTTTTTAAATTTCTGACAATCATTATTTTTTTATTTTTTTAATTTTTTTTAATCTTTTACAAGAATAAACAATAATTAGAATTATTGAAACCAGTTTTTAACCAAAATTTCTAGATTTTATAATTCTTCAATAAATAAGATAATTTTTAAACAAATCGCGTGTATTTATAAACCAGACTTTTAATAATTCTTTACACACAAAAAATTTAAATAAACAATTTATTTAATTTAAAACAGATGTTAGATACATTTAATTTAAGCAAATACGAGGGTAACTATTTAGATTATGAATTTAAGTTAATATTTGAAACTCTTTCAAGGTTTCATTTTTAAAATTTATTTATTATCTAATTTTTTATTTATATTTTTAATATTTTAAAATGTTTTGAGGAATTTTTATGAGAGTAAAAATGTCCCTTTGGAATACCTGAACAGAATATTTTGAATAAAACTTAACTAAATACTTCAAATGAGATATTTCACTCTAAATAACTATTGGGATTAAATTTTTAATTAATATTTAAATTATGAAAGAATCATGACCAGTGCTTCCTAAATTTTGGGACTACTAAATTCTAAAGTTATTTACTTGGAAAAGTGTACTTCCAAGTTCATATTACAATTTTTGAAAAAATCATTGTGATTTGATTGAAAAGAATTTTTAAAATTCAATTTTTAAATTTCACAAAATTATTAATTTCAACCATAATAAACTGTACAAAGAATCAAATAATAAATTATACGAGGGTCGTTCATTAATTTTTCGTAACTGCTATTTAAAACCAACATTGTCGTGCAAGGTATTGCACGGTCGGGTTTGAGCAACTATAATATTTTTACTTGTTTAAAGTATTTCTTTTTGAACTTATTGGACTCAGTTTTGGTCCAATAAGTTCATTTTCAAGATTCTGTATAAATGTTTACATAACATTGGTTTTGTGGTCCCGTTAAAAGTTATATCACTTTGAAAAAGATTTTTGAAATAAATTTCCAAAATGTTGGTAACAATTTTATATCCTCCACCAATAAAATTGGAAAATGTATGTAACGCTAACAAGGAGTCATCTGAGACTCCATAATGTATATATTCTTGCATCAAAACAAAACCTGGGTCGATTTAGCTTTGTCCGTCTGTATGTCTGTTCGTCTGCACATCCCTCTATTTGTTGTTGAAACACTCACAACAACAATAATTGACAGAGATCAGTGAAGTTTGGCCTGAGCATTTCTCTCTTTAAAACCATATGTTTGTAACGAGCAAAAAATAACAATTCTTTTAAGTGTATTGTTTGACTCAGAATCACTTCATGAGACGATTTATTCATGTATGTCCCTCCGTCCGTCCATCCGGCTGGCTGTCCATATAAAATTGTTATTAAAATTCAGGTCTAGAAGGCATACTAGAAACGTCATTTTGAAATGTATAATCGAGGTAACTATGTTTTGAGGTGCAATCTGTTTTATTTCTGATATCTGATTCCGACACTAAAATGTTCATGTTAAAACATCTAAAAATGTATTAAAAAATTTAAATATTATTCAGTTATATCAAAAAAATCGTTTGGAACAAATGCAATAGTGAAATTAATTGGTAAAAGTGTAAAGGTCACCTTTTTGTTTTGTCATATAATTTTAGTTAATTATTATTAATTATTTTATTGTATTAACAACTAAGAAGGCTTCTATCTTAGATATAATATATTGGTTTCGAAATGAGTTATGAGCAAGAATTCAGTGAAATATTTTAAAATATGTATGATTTTTTTAACATTTACTCATTAATAAAATTCCAGAACCATGAAATTTCTCCACTTTTAAGTATTCGAATTTAAATGTGGAATATTTAATTGTATTTTAACACTTGACATATATTTCACAGAAATCATTAAACAGAAGTAATAAAATTTATTTTACTGCTTAAACCCGAACCCTGAAGACATTAACAACGACTTCAGGTTTTAAATTTTTTTCTTTTATTTTTTCTTCTATTATTTCTATTACATTGTACTTAACATCAGAGTACTTAAAAGTTCATTCATACGTAATTATTTGAAAAAATAAAACAGACAGAAAAATACGTTAAGAAATTGAAGACATAAAATAACTGAATAATGTGAGTTAATAGATAAAAAAAATTACATAGAAAACAAAAAAAAAAAAAAAAACAAAAAAGAAAATATATATAAAAAACATTCAAAAGATGCAAACAAAAAAAAGTCTTCAATTAACACTTTTTGACTTCCAGTTTAAAATTAGTATTAAATACCCATTAGGAAATTTTGACCTAAAGGGTAACTTAAGGGGTTTGATTGATATGAAGTTGAAAATGAATAAGATGTGATTTACAGCGTTATGAAGAGTAATTGAAAGAGAGACTCTTTAATGATTTTATTTACTTAAAAATTAAAAAAAGTTTAAAGATCTTAATTAATCTTCATTTTAATTTTAACTGGACTAATTTCGTTGGTTTTTAATAGCAAACTTCTCAGGACTTTAAGAAATACCCAGACCAAATTTCATTGAGATCTGTCAATTATTGTAGATGTGAGCGTACCAACAACAGACAGACAGATAGACGGGTTGACAGACAGACTAACAGACAGACTGACAGACAGACTGACAGACAGACTGACAAACAGAAAAACAGACATACGTATCTAAATCGACTCAGGTTGCTTTTGATGTATGAATATGTTTATAGGGTTTAAGACGTTTCTTTCTTAGCGTTACATATGGAATGACAATGTTGGGTATATCAACCAACGCTGGTACTGAGGAGTATAATAATGGTTCAAAAGTTTCACACATTTAAAAATATTAATGAAAATTCTGTACATCTGCTAGTAAATGTAACAAATTCAGTTTCCGTCGGATTAACACTTAGAAAATAGAAGACACTCCAGTCACTCAAGATTTTTAATAGATATTTACCCAAATAACCACTCCACGGAAATTGTTTTCATATCGTCCAGTCTGGATAACAATCCAGTTGAATTTCTGACAAAAAGAGACAACATGTCTCTCTTTTGTGTACCCCCCAATTCATCATAGTGATCAAGCCAATAGAGTAGCTTTATGAGCCTATTCTAAAACAGACACCGTTTATACCTGTGACTGAGAAGAAGTTTTTTTATTTCCTTAGATGTTCATAAATATTTTTTCCAGATTTTGAGAATAAATGGCGGTTTCAGGTGAAACGATTTCCTTCTTAGGGAATGAAAAAACTTGTCCATATTCATGGTAGGGTCCATGGTGAACACACAAAGATTATTAGGAAAGTGAGTGTATATCAGCAGATTCAAGCTTTCCTGGCTGTCCAGAGTCTTTCTGTTGCAAAACCTTTAAGTGGCAGCTGGATACTAATGGCGGGTGGCCAAAATATGGCTTAATCGATTGGTCTCTAAGGAAGTTTCTATATTGCTGCAGAAATTTTCCTTCACTTCCTTATCGCATTTCTTATCATTTTCATTAATCAGTTTATCACTGATTTGTAGGCACATAAAAGACTTGACTTTTAACTGCCTGCGACTCGCATAGGTCTACCTTAATGGTAAAACTCTACTTCCCCTACCAATTGCTAGAGTTGGCCCTTTAAACCGTTTAAGTGAAAAACTCGGTTAGATTATTTACCACATCTTCTAGCATTTCAGTGGTATAAACCTTTTAAGCGCTTGCTAATAAGTTCGAGAGTTCCGTTTGGAGTACTGTTCTGTTACGGTGGTTGTTACGTCCTCCTGGACTCGAGAGATTTACAGATGTGTACAAATCTAATTCTTAAAAATATAACGGTAAAAATCACTGAAAAATTAGGAAATCTCTATTACGATGGTAGAGATTGATCTGCCACCATCTGATAATGGGAAGAATCTTCAAATCAAATACTTTCGATAGAATAAGTTATCAAAATGCTCTTGCAATTTTCGATCTCTGCCTTGAAAAATTGATAAGAAAATTTGTAGCATGATATAAATAGATATAGAATAAAGATATGTAAAAGCCTGGTTTGAGACCACATTTATCGATGATTTACTCTATAAAAGTACCGAAAGACTTATTAAAATTTAGCCCTGAATTGTCATCGTCACTACAATTAAAAAGCTGTGAATAGTTAAACATCTTTTGCGCCTCAAAATGTCTATAACTAAGTACTATAAAACTCCTTATAAAGAGCACTATTTATCGAATATCACGGAGAGTTTATATGTAGGGTTTAAAGCTAAACATTTAGTTCTTTTTTTTAACATTAATGCATAATATTCAATAATTTTCCTAAATATTTTTTCGACCTCTTTCCTTACAATGATAAATTTCAATTATATTGTTTACAATTTCTTATTTGTTTATTTTAATAATTTAATTCATAAATTTCTTCTTCTTATTTTTATATTCCCACAGACTGCTCATTACTTGAGACGTTTACGTAGACAAGTGCATTCAGTGTCTGCATCCTCTTCCTCAGTAACTGGTGTTGATGGTATCACACGCTTTACATCACAAACTGTTAACGCACACACTCCCGAAGTAAGGTAAATAAACAGACAAAATGAGAGAGTAAAAATATTGGAAAATAATATGAAATATCAATAAAAATATTTCTATAATTGATTGCAATCAATATTAAAACAAAACAAAAACAAAAATAAAAAGAAAAAGTGTTTTTGGTATTTCTGTTAACAAAATATTTATAATGCAAACAACAGAAGACAATGAATTGCAATTAAATATTTATTTGTTTACTTATTTTATTTCTGTTATTAATTTTTTCATTGATCATGATTTCTTTTTTTCTTTTCTTCTTCATTTTCATTTGTTACAGTTTCGCCAGTCGTTTTGGTGGTAGCACCGGCACCACTGGTCATGTTGTACAGACTACTGGTATTATCGATAGAAATGGTCAAGTCCACTACAACACTAAAGAAGGTCATTTTTAATTAAAAATATATAAAAAATATTGATTGATTTTTAATTGCACTTGTGTTTAAAATTTATTATTTTTATATTTTTGCTTATTTTGTAAACAATATTTTTATTCTTTTGATTAATTTTGAAAAAATTTCTTGTAAATTATTTCTATTATTATGTAAAATCGAAATAATAAATTAATTGTGATTTATTTTTGTAATTTGTGTTATATTATTCTATCCTATACCACCGCAGGCGTATGCGTTTGTGTTTGTAACGTACAGAAAAATGGTGTAACACCCACTTTTAAGTACACCTTCCGACACAGAATCACTTTTTAAGTTGATTTAACGATGTCCGTCCATTTGTCTGTCTCATCGTCCGGTTGGCTGTCCATGTAAACGTTGTGAACACTCTACTGGTTGCAATTTTTGAGATATCTGGATGGTACATATTATTACTTTTGCCCTACTACGAAGCTTATTGATGTGCCAAATAATGTAATGGTCTATTGCTTAGCGAAGGTCCCATACAACACCCCTTCCTCTGCCTCTGAAGGGCTTAAATCTTACATATACGTTGGTATTATAATAATAATTGTTCGAATTAAGATAAATAGCGATGTGTGAAATTATACAAGGGTCGAAAGTAACATAAGCTTAAAAAATTTCGATAGACTAGGGGAAGTGTTACCCAAATATAAAGCTAATATTCATTATCGAATGTTTACAGAACTATAACTGCGAGAGTTCTTAAATTTGGTTCCAAACTACTTCCTCAAATAATTGCTCTACTGTAGAAAACGTTGGACGTGTATTGATTGTTGGCTATCTAAAGAGTTATAACGGGGAGGGTCTTAAAATTTTGCAGCAATATGCTACTGTGATGGTCAGGGGGAGAGCAAATTTAATTTACGAATATTCTATTTAAATCGAATAATACAACGCTTTTATTTGGTTTGGGAAAGAAACGAACTAAAAATATGTTTTGGTGAAACAAAGCTTACCAGGTCTACTAGTTTGAAAATAAAATTACACGAGGGTCGTTCATTATTTTTTCGTAACTCATTGCTGAATTAAAATTAAATAAACATTTTTATCGCAGGATGTAATTAATAAAATTTTAATAAAAATAGTCTCATTTTTATATATATATGATCTCAGTAATATGGTTTGTATAATAATCCAGATATAAGTTGATTTAAATGGGTTTTTCTTAATATTTCAATTAATTAATTTATTCAAATGTTTTTCTTTTAAAATAAACAATTACGATTGTATTTTATTTCAATATTTAGTTTGATACTTATATTTTTACACCCTACAACCACCATAGGTGGTGGGGGTATAATGCGTTTGTGCCGATCACTTTTAAGTATACCGTTTGACTTAGAATTACTTCATGAATTTGATTTAAGTATGTCCGTCCATCCTATTAGCTGTCGATGTAAAGCTTGTTCGCAAGGTGCAGGTAGCAGTTTTGAATTAATAAATATTTCATATAGGTCTTATGCAATGTCCTCCAGGAATGGGGTTTTAATACATAAAATTTCTAAATGTAAAGCGATGTCAACCAAATTTAGCATATATAAGTATTATTACATTCTATAACGATGTGCCAAATTATACGATCGGTCCCTTATTTCTCATAGGTCCCATACAACCATCAGATTCATGATTTTTTATATCCTTCACCAATAAAAGTGGTGTTCAGGGTAGATTTGGACTTTGTCATTCCATGTGTATCACCAAGAAATAATCATTCTTATATCACATCAAAATTTGAATCGATTTATCTATTTCCGTGTGTCCGTTTGTATGTCTGTTATTGACACGCTTACATTTTTAATGGGTCAATTAAATTTGGTAAAAACGTCTATTTTCCTTTTTTATAAATCGTACATATACATGGATATTGTAAAATATTTAGTAAAATTAAGGCAGATATAAGCCAAAACTACTGCGCGAAATTAAACGAGTGTCGGTTCATAATTGTTTTTCTTAACTCCCATATAACCCTCCATGTTAGTATCATAATAATCTATTGCACACATAAGAGCAAATAAGAAAATTATACGAGGACCGTGCACAAAATTTTTGTTCCTTTCATTTGCAAGCAACAATGTGGTGTAGACTATTACATTGTCGGTTTAACCGACTATAACATTTTTAACTTGTTAAAAGAATCAAATACAAATTGTCAGTATTTCACCTCATTTTTTTATGTTAAGCCGCATTTATACTTTATCTCACACTGACAGATATTACTTTTAGTAAAAACTATTTATGAGTTTTAATATAGTGAACAATTTAAAATTAAGAATGCTATATTCGGCTATGCCGAATCTTTAATATCTTCAATATTGTATATACGTTATGTTTCATATATACACTGTCACTAACGCATACATTATATAAAGGTTTTTTACACGGAACATTTAATGATTCATAAAATTAGTTATATTTTGGCTATAACTTTTTTTTCTACTGAACCGATTTGAACCGAATTTTTGGAAATGATGAAGAAGTTCATATTGCTTAATATTATGGCATTATTTCATTATAATTTTTTGCTTCAACTTAGAGGTTGCCCAGATATCAGTTTATATCTTTTAATTTACTGAACCGATTTTGCTGATTTTAAATAGGAAACTGCTTAGGACTAATAATAAATACTCAGGCTAAAATTTCACTGAGCTCAATTATTGTGGATGTGGGCGTGTCAAAAACCGACAGACAGACGAACAGAGGGATTGACATAGTTAAATCCATGGGTTCTTAGATGATTCTTTCTTAGCGTTGTACACGGAATGACAAAGTAAATAAACCCCCTTCAAAAATGTATATGCATCACCAATGTGAAGTATTCATTTTTGAATACGAAACATCATTAAACGTACTTTTTTATTTTATTAAAAAAAAAACATTTAAAATTCAATCGAATTGAAACAAAATTTCGATAGTTTTTTGTTTGCCCAAAAGTATGCAATTCGATTTAATTAGAACGGAAATAAAGTTTAAATACGTTAAACCCAGAGTTGGAAATTTGGAACGTTTATTTTTTTAATAAATTAAAAAATATAATTAAATGTATTCTTTATCATGAAAAGGTTTCTAATTTCAAAGTTTTTGAACAATAAATTCTGCGATTTCTTACTAAATCATTTCAACATCCATAAATTTCGAAACACATCAACAAAATATAGTGACTGGAAAACATGAGACTCAAATATCGCTTGGCGATCTCAAAAAACTTTCCACCTGTTTTTCAATATAGATTTAAGAGGTCACACTAAGAAAACGTTTATTGAAATAAAACTTAAGAAGCTTAATGCCATTTTAAATGATCATTCTTACAAAAAGCCTTTAAAGTAAAATTGATTCAAGTTCTCTTTTGATTCTTTTTCATTATTAAACTATTTTTGGTTTTATATTTAATTTCTAAAGTATTTATGGACTAAACTATAATAACGAAGATTGTTTTATTTAGTTGTGAATCTTAATTTATACTATTTAATTTGGATAAAGTCCTTTGTGCAAGAAGACCAAAGTAAATGTGGTTATAATCGAGGTCTATGCGAAACATAAAAGTGTCAATGTTTTGGGTAAATCTGTTTTTTAGCTTAATAAAGTTGGTGCCTTTTTATAAATCCAAACAAGAACAAGTACTATAACATAAGTCGGTTAAGTCTACACCACATTGTTGATTGTAAATATCTGACCGGCCTTCGTATAATTTGCTTTCCTTATTATTCGTATGTGTGCAAGATAATAACTATAATTTATGGAATTTTAATTAATGGAAAGAGAAAAGAGTTAAATGGGAATTAGAAAAATTATGTACCGACCCACGTCAAATTTCACACAGTGACTTTGGCTTATATTTATCTCTTTCTTGATTTAATATTTTTACAATACCCACGTATATGTGTGATTTATGAGTTTCAAAGTGATATTTGGAAGGGTTGTTGATTTAGATAATTTCAAAACTGCGATCTGTACTTTGCGAACAAGCTTTACATGGACAGCCAGCCGGACGGATGGACATGATTAAATCGACTCAGAAAGAGATTTTTGAGTCAAATGGTATACTAAAAAGTGGTGGTAGGACTATTTTTACAAATCTGCACAAACACATAATACCCCCACCACCTATGGTGGTGTAGGGTATAATGATCTGTTTTATTTTAAACACATTTTATACACCCATATATTACATAATGTTGGAGGAAAATGCCACATCGATGGATATATCAGTACAACAACGGCCAAAGAAATTGGTTAAAAATTATTTATCAGCTAATGGGATCCAAGACATGGATTGGTCGCCGCATTTGAATTCCAAAGATCTGTCCTTAGAAGAAACTGATAAAATACTTAAAATTAAAATTAACTGTTCTATTATCTCTTAAAATGAATCTTATACAATATGTGCCAAAAAAGTACACTGAACTCACGATAAAATTAAGCATATCATTTGAAATGTTAAAAGTTGCTTAAGTTTTGAACAGAGAATTTTGAAGTCAATTTTGTTTTTATTTTATTTTAACTCTCAAGGAATGGAATTCAATTAGTATTATTCGAAATTCATGAGATATATTCTCTTTAAATGAATTATTGATTTTTTGGGCATATATTGTATAAGACTCGTTAGAATAGATGTAGGCAACGCTTCAGTCTGTGAATTTAGGCAGTTTATGTGCTTCAGATTCATTCTTTTTACATCCTTCACCAATAACTTTGTCATTCCATGTGTATCTCCAAGAAATAATCATTCTTGCATCACATTAAAATCTGAATCGATTTATCTATTTCCGTGTGTCCGTTTGTATGTCTGTTATTGACACGTTCACATTTTATTAATGGGTCAATTAAATATGGTAAAAACGTTTATTTTCCTTTTTATTATTTTGCTAAGACAACATCGAAATTTTAACAAAGGACTTTCTAACTGTTCAAAAATTATCAAAAATTTGGAATAACAGAAAAAGTCATACTTATAAATATAACACATTTTATGATCCTCTAATTTGTATCTATAAATGTGTGTAGATTAAGACATTTAAAGATGTATTAGAGTATAAATATGTGACATAATTTGATTAATTCTACACACATGTGGTGGATTAAAGATTCGGCACAGCCAAATATAGCATTCTTACTATTTTAAAAGTCTATTAAAATATCAAATGATCAGAAATAGTTTTGCATCATTTATTTTGAAATGAAAAGCACGTTTTACTCACATAATTCTAAAGATATAAAACATTATATACCAATTTTTAAGTCATATAATTTGTATTCACCATCGGTGGTTGGGGTATAATGCGTTCATGCTTAAGTTTGTAACGCATAGAAAAAATATTACTACCATCACTTTAGGTATATTGTTCGACTCTGAATCGCTTTCTGAGGACGATGCCCATTAAATTGGTGCTGATGGGGTCATTATTGCGCCAAGCCCCCATATAATCCTCTTAAAATTCTACTTTGGAGAGCATAAATCTTACCTATAAGTTGGTATTGTGATAAGATTTGTTAAAATTAAGATAAATATAAGAATAAATCAATGAACGAAATTTTAACGAGGGTTGGTCCATTATTTCCTATAGCTTCAGTGTTATCATCCCCAGAAAAAGTACTTTTAAAGCACACAAGTCCTACATATATATTAGTACTGTATATACTGCACTTTTAAGCCACTAATAAGAAATATATTTACACGAGGGTCGATCATTAATTTTGATAGCTACCATTAATAATCAACAATGTGGTGTAGGGTATTAAATAGTCGGGCTTGACCGACTATAGCTTTTACTTGTTTATATTATGTAATCATTCTTTTGCCACATATTTTTGAAATAGAACATGATAAATAATGCATTTAAAAATCCTCCAAGAATTTAAAATGTTTTATTCGGCTATGTCGAATCTCAAATGCCTCTACCACTACCACTTTCAATTAGAATAATTGTGCGAATATATAAAAAATCCGCTTATAAGAGATACCGCTCCTCCCTATCCTGATCCAAAATTAAGTTATTATAAACAATATTTTTCCTTTCATCCTTCTACTAAATTTCAACAGTTTAAGAGATATCGTTTGTAAGGAGGATATTACTCCCTCGTGGCTTATACGACATTTTTTCCATAAGTTATTTTGTTTTAAAGGCTTCATCCATGTTCCAAATTTCATGTAATTTTCTTTAACAGCTGTTGAGATATACTGTGTGTATGTAAAATTCCATTTGTTTGGGAGATACCACTCCCCCTTGTCATTTCAAAATTTTGTTAGTCTTAAAGATATTTTCATTAAAGTTTTATTTATTCAAAAAAAAGGATGCTTTAAAAGTTTTTAGAAGGTTATCTCTATAACAACGTATAACATGTTTTCTACTTAACCGATTTTGTTGGTTTTAATTTAATCAAAATTTCATTGAGATTTGTCAGTAATTTTGGATGTTAAAAAACCAACAACAAAAAGTCAAACGCATAGAGGTGAATCGACTCAGATTTTGTTTTGATGCAACTTCATCTATATATCTTAGATGATTCCTTCTTGGCGTTACACATAAAATGACAAACTTAATATACCTTCATAACAACTTGTGCTGATGGAGGGTATACAAATTCGTGAATTACGAAATAACTATTCTTGAATTAGGAAAGGAATTTCAGAGATTATACAGCTATTCGAGCTTAATTTTCGATTATGTTTAGAATTTTAAATGATTTTAAATTACTGAAGAAACACAACATTATGTCTTTTGTCAGTCAATCATAAAAAGTTTATTAAGCGGAAGAAATGATAGAATTAAGATAAATTACTGTGAACTGATTTATAATTCTTATCAGTTTGGATTAAAAAGGCCATCAAATGATGAACATTAATTTCATTTATTTGTGTGGTTTTTAATCAATAATTAATTATTGACTATAAAACTCCACCTTAGATATTGACAAATTGTAAAATTCATAAATAAAGTTTGTTAACAAATTCAATATTTAGTTGGTTAAACTAGTATATTGAGATAGATAATCGCATTAGCATTAAATGTGTTAATTTTATACAACCATGAACTAAATGAGTACAAAACAACCTTAAACCTTATTTTTTTTATTAATATTTTTTTATTTTAATAAATTTATATTTAACACATCCAAATAAAATCAAATATTTAAGACGTCCCATTAAAAAGCAGAACCCTCCATCCAGTTCCGATTGGCAGCAATCTATATACGTCAACTACAACATCATTATCGTCTTCACAGACGTCATAGTCGGTGGCTTTATATTCATAATGATGATGTTTGGATGAAATTAATGTTTTAATTTTTATTTTATTTATTAATTTTTTGTAGGTTTTTTTTCTCTTCAATCAATTAAAAAAGAAGATGTAAACTAAATTGGGAAATCTTGTTTTATTTCAATTTATTTATGTTAAAGACTTTAATAAAA
>PYHX02000495.1:66639626-66663078 GCA_004302925.2 Cochliomyia hominivorax | reverse complement strand
ATCGGAAAATTCTTAAAGCACGTTTTACATTAAAACTTTTAACTCAACTTGAGTTTTTGTGATAAAGTTACCTTTGCAGTACATGTCGGTTACTATGTTTAATGCCAAATTAATGAATATATTAATGAATATATGAATATATTTTTATACTAATTCAAATGATTGACCAAGAGAAAAGTGCGGACTAAAATTATAAAATATTTTCAACAAAACCAAATTTGGTTCTACAAAAAGTTGGCCAAATATTAAAGGTCTGCCGTCAAACTGTTTCCAATGATATTAAACAGTACCAGTAGAACAAGTCCGATGATAGAGAATCTGGTTCAGTGGAGGGAATGGTCCACGTGATATTTTAAAAGCCAACGAGTAGAAAACATTTTCAGAAGAGTTCCCAACAAATTCGGCAGGAATGCAATCCGGTTAGCTCAGTGTTCACGCTATTATTTCGCAGAAACGCTGCTAAAAATTTAGAGGCCAAAAGTAGAGCACGTAAATTGAAGTCAAGTTTTCTAAAAAAAATATTTTTGCTGGATAATGAATTCCTGGTCAGCAAATTTTTGTTGCTGATGCTCGAGGGAATGCTGAAGAATAGTTACGGATTCAGAAGCAGTCAGAATTTCCCAAAAAATTCTTGATATGTCAGGCAATATGCTAATCACTTTATACAACGGTTTCTATAATAAATAGTCCCTATAAATATCGAAATTTACATCAAGGAATATTTACAAAAAAATCCTGCTTCCATTTATTAACCTCTTAATATGTACACTTATTTTTGGCCAGACTTGGCATCCTGTCATTATGATAAATAAGCCTTTGAGTGGTACAGGAACAATGTGATATTTGTACCAATAAAAGAAAATCCTCTAAACTATCCAGAGCTAAGGGCAGTGGAGAAAATAGTTGGCTCTTGTTAAAGGAGAATTGAATAACACCAAAAGGTGCCCAAGATGTGGTCAATTTTAAACAAAGATGAAATAGCTGTTTGAGCAAAGTGACAAAAATTTTTATAAGGGCGTTAAAGGAAGGGTTTCCGAAAAAAGGTTCTAAATTGCATTACAAGTGATTAAAACTACTCAAATATTTTTGTTGTAAATTGTAATAATAATTTCAATCAAACGTTTGGTTTCGATATTATTGAGATACATGTGTGTACAGAATTTTTCGATCTAACTACTTAATAATTGATAAATAAATTTAATTATTTTATTGTTTTAAATTTGCATTATTATATAATTTTTTTTAAAATATCTGACAATCATTATTTTTTTATTATTTTTTTCAAAATATTAAAAGAATAAACAATAAATTAGAATTATTGAAACCAGTTTTAACCAAAATTTCTAGATTTTATAATTCTTCAATAAATAAGATAATTCTTAAACAAATCGCGTGTATTTTATAAACCAGACTTTTAATAATTCTTTACACACAAAAATTTAAATAAACAATTTTATTTAATTTAAAACAGATGTTAAGATACATTTTAATTTAAGCAAATACGAGGGTAACTATTTGTATTATGAATTAAGTTAATATTTGAAACCTCTTTTTAAGTTTCACTTTTAAAATTTATTTATTATTCTAATTTTTTATTTATATTTTTAATATTTTAACATGTTTTGAGGGATTTTTATATGAGAGTAAAAAATGTCCCTTTGGAATACCTGACAGAATATTTGAATAAAACTTAATTAAATATTTCAAATGAGGATATTTTACTCTAAATAACTATTGGATTAATTTTTAATTAAATATTTAAATTATGAAAGAACCATGACCAGTGGTTCTTAAATTTTGGGACTACTAAATTCTAAAGTTATTTACTTGGAAAAGTGTACTTCCAAGTTCGTATTACAATTTTTGAAAAAATCATTTGTGATTTGATTTAAATTTTTACGATTCATTTCAAAAAATATATCAAAGTGAAATCCATTTTCGGACTTGATTTTTATATATTATATTATCATAAGTGGTTGATTTTTTGAATCGATTTAGCGATGTCCGTCCGTTTGTCCGGATAGTTGTCCATGTAAACATTGTGAACACTTTGAAGGTCGCAATTTTTAAGATATATCAATGGAATTTGGTACATATTATTATTTCGGCCCAAGGACGGTTACAATTACAATATTATTGTTCATGTATTAGTTTTTTTAAATTGACCATGTTTGGTCTCACACAAATGTCTTCTCGGATTTTAGCTCATAAAAGTTCTAAATGTAAAGCGATTTTAACAAAATTTGGCAAAAATAAGTTTTGTTATATTCTTAAGCGATGTCCAAAATTATGTGAGGTCCATTACTTCTCATAGGTTTCATAAAAGATCCTCCCCAATTATCACTTTGAAGGGCATTAATCTCACGTATACTTAGGTATTGCAATAATTTGGATTGCAATAATATAAATAAAATTTAAAAAGAAAAAGACATTTTAAAACTACTAAATTTCACAAAATTATTAATTTCACCATAATAACCTGCACAAAGAATCAAATAATAAAATTATACGAGGGTCGTTCATTAATTTTTCGTAACTGCTATTTAAAACCAACATTGTAGTGCAAGGTATTGCACGGTCGGGTTTGAGCGACTATAATATTGTTACTTGTTTAAATATTTCTTTTTGAACTTAGTGGACTCAGTTTTGGTCCAAAAATTTTTGAAATATTTTCAAGATTCAAGGTCCCGTTAAAAGTAATATCACTTTGAAAAAGATTTTTGAAATAAATTTCCAAAATGTTGGTAACAATTTTATACCCTCCACCAATAAAATTGGAAAATGTATGTAAGCTAACAAGGAGTCATCTGAGGCTCCATAATGTTTATATTCTTGGTCGATTTAGCTATGTCCGTCTGTATGTCTGTTCGTCTGCACATCCCTCTGTTTGTTGTTGAAACACTCACAACAACAATAATTGACAGAGATCAGTGCAGTTTGGCCTGAGCATTTCTCTCTTTAAAACCATATGTTTGTAACGAGCAAAAAATAACAATTCTTTTAAGTGTATCGTTTGACTCAGAATCACTTCATGAGACGATTTATTCATGTATGTCCCTCCGTCCGTCCATCCGGCTGGTAGTCCATATAAAATTGTTATTAAAATTCAGGTTTAGAAGGCATACTAGAAACGTCATTTTTGAAATGTATAATCGAGGTAACTATGTTTTGAGGTGCAATCTGTTTGATTTCTGATATCTGATTCCGACACTAAAATGTTTATGTTAAAACATTTTAAATGTATTCAAAAATTTAAATATTATACAGTTATATCTATTAATTATTTTACATTATTAACAACTAAGAAGGCATTTATCTTATATATAATATATTGGTTTCGAAATGAGTTACGAGCAAAGAATTCAGTGAAATATTTTAAAATATGTGTGATTTTTTTAATAAAATTCCAGAATCATGAAATTTCTTCATCTTTAAGTATTTGAAATTTAATGTGGAACATTTAAGTGTATTTTAACACTTGACATATATTTCACAGAAATAATTAAACAGAAGTAATAAAATTTATTTTACTGCTTAAACCCGAACCCTGAAGACATTAACAACGACTTCAGGTTTTAATTTTTTTCTTTTATTTTTTCTTCTATTATTTCTATTACATTGTACTTAACATCAGAGTACTTAAAAGTTCATTCATACGTAATTATTTGAAAAAATAAAACAGACAGACAGAAAAATACGTTAAAGAAATTGAAGACATAAAATAACTGAATAATGTGAGTTAAATAGATAAAGAAATTACAAAAAATGAAAATATATATAAAAAAACATTCAAAAGATGCCAACAAAAAGAAGTCTTCAATTAACACTTTTTGACTTCCAGTTTTAAAATTAGTATTAAATACCCTTTAGGAAATTTTGACCTAAAGGGTAACTTAAGGGGTTTGATTGATATGAAGTGGAAAATGAATAAGATGTGATTTACAGCGTTATGAAGAATAATTGAAAGAGAGACTCTTTAATGATTTTATTTACTTAAAAATGAAAAAAAGTTTAAAGATCTTAATTAATCTTCATTTTAATTTTAACTGACTAATTTCGTTGGTTTTTAATAGCAAACTTCTCAGGACTATAATAAATACCCAGACCAAATTTCTTTGAGTTCTGTCAATTATTGTAGATGTGAGCGTACCAACAACAGACAGACAGATATACGTATCTAAGTAGACTCAAGTTGCTTTTGATGTAAGAATATATTTATAGTGTTTAAAATGTTTTCTTCTTAGCGTTACATATGGAATGACAATGTTGGGTATATCAACCAACTCTAGTGCTGGGGATTATAATAATGGTTCAAAATTTTCACACATTTAAAAATATTAATGAAAATTCTGTCCATCTGCTAGTAAATGTAACAAATTCAGTTTTCGTCGGATTAACACTTAGAAAATAGAGGACACTCCAGTCACTCAAGATTTTTAATAGATATTTACCCAAATAACGACAAACTCCACGGAAATTGTTTTCATATCGTCCAGTCTGGATAACAATACAGTTGAATTTCTGACGAAAAGAGACAACATGTCTCTCTTTTGTGTACCCCCAATTCATCCATAGTGATCAAGCCAATAGAGTAGCTTTATGAGCCTATTCCGTATATACCTGTGACTTTCCTTATATGTTCATCAATATTTTTTCCAGATTTTTGAGAATAAAAGGAAATCTCTATTACGATGGTGGAGATTGATCTGCCACCATCTGATAATGGGAAGAATTTTTAAATCAAATACTTTCAATAGAATAAGTTATCAAAATGCTCTTGCAATTTTCGATCTCTGCCTTGAAATCTGACAGCTTAAGAAAATTTGAAGTATGAAATATAGATATAGAATAAAGATATGAAAAGTCTGGTTTGAGGCCACGTTTGTCGATGATTTACTCTATAAAAGTACCGAAAAACTTATTAAAAATTTAGCCTGAATTGTCATCGTCACTACGATTAAAAAGCTAATAAAATAGTTAAAAATCTTTTGCGCCTCGAAAGGGCAATTTCAAAATATCTATAACTAAGTACTATAAGACTCTTTATAAAGAGCACTATTTATCGAAGATCATGGAGAGTTTATATGTATGATTTAAAGCTAAACATTTAGTTCTTTTTACAGTGATCCAGTGAAGACAATTAGCCCAGTGAAAACAAATCAATATTACATAATTTTCCTAAATATTTTTTCAATCTCTTTCCTTACAATGATAAATTTCAATTATATTGTTACAATTTCTTATTTGTTTATTTTAATAATTTAATTCATAAATTTCTTCTTCTTATTATTATTTTCCCACAGACTGCTCATTACTTGAGACGTTTACGTAGACAAGTGCATTCAGTGTCTGCATCCTCTTCCTCAGTAACTGGTGTTGATGGTATTACACGCTTCACATCACAAACTGTTAACGCACACACTCCCGAAGTAAGGTAAATAAACAGACAAAATGAGAGAGTAAAAATATTGGAAAATAATATGAAATATCAATAAAAATATTTCTATAATTGATTGTAATCAATATTAAAACAAAAAAAAAAACAAAAATAAAAAGAAAAAAGTGTTTTTGGTATTTCTGTTAACAAAATATTTATAATGCAAACAACAGAAGACAATGAATTGCAATTAAATATTTATTTATTTACTTATTTTATTTCTGTTATTAATTTTTTCATTGATCATGATTTCTTTTTTTCTTTTCTTCTTCATTTTCATTTGTTACAGTTTCGCCAGTCGTTTTGGTGGTAGCACCGGCACCACTGGTCATGTTGTACAGACTACTGGTATTATCGATAGAAATGGTCAAGTCCACTACAACACTAAAGAAGGCCATTTTTAATTAAAAAAATATATATAAAAAATATTGATTGATTTTTAATTGCATTTGTGTTTAAAATTTATTATTTTTATATTTTTTTGCTTATTTTGTAAACAATATTTTTATTCTTTTTGATTAATTTTGAAAAATTTCTTGTAAATTATTTCTATTATTATGTAAAATCGAAATAATAAATTAATTGTGATTTATTTTTGTAATTTGTGTTATATTGTTCTACCCTATACCACCGCAGGTGGTTGGGGTATTATGCGTTTGTGTTTGTAACGTACAGAAAAATGGTGTAACACTCACCTTCCGACACAGAATCACTTTTTAAGTTGATTTAACGATGTCCGTCCATTTGTCTGTCTCATCGTCCGGTTGGCTGGTTGCAATTTTTGAGATATTACTTTTGCCTTATTACGAAGCCTACTGATGTACCAAATAATGTGATGATCGGTCTATTGCTTGGTGTAGGTTCCTTACAAGACCCTTTCCGTGTACCACTCTGAAGTGCTTAAATCTTAAATATACGTTGGTGTTGTAATAATAATTGTTCGTGTTAAGATAAATATGGGCAAAAATCGATGTGTGAAATTATATGAGGGTCGGTTCATAATTTTTAGCTTCCATTTAACCCTCCAGATAAATTCATTTATTACACAACTACACTCTAAAAATAAATCTCTCTATATATAAAATAAGAATGTATGTATGTATGTATGTATGTATGTATGTATGTATGTATGTATGTATGTATGTATGTATGTGTATTTTATGTAATGTATAGACTCCAGAACAGCTAGTCCAATTTTGATGAAATTTCCACAGAATGATCCCAATATATCCGAAAGTAACATAAGCTTTAAAAAATTTCGATAGACTAGGGGAAGTGTTACCCACATATAAATCTAATATTGATTATCGAATATTTACAGAACTATAACTGCGATAGTTCTTAAATTTGGTTCCAAACTACTTCCTTAAATAATTGCTCTACTGTAGAAAACGTTGGACGTGTATTGGCTATCTAAAGAGTTATAACGGGGAGGGTCTTAAAATTTTACAGCAATTATGCTACTGTGAGGGTCAGGGGGAGAGTAAATTGAATTTACTAATAATCTATTTAAATCGAATAATACAACGCTTTTATTTGGTTAGGGCCTGAAACGAACTAAAAATATGTTTTGGTGAAACAAAGCTTACCGGGTCTACTAGTTTGAAAATAAAATTACACGAGGGTCGTTCATTATTTTTCATAACTCATTGCTGAATTAAAATTAAATAAACATTTTTATCGCAGGATGTGATTAATAAAATTTTAATAAAAATAGTCTCAACTATATATATATATGATCTCAGTAATATAGTTTGTATAATAATCCAGATATAAGTTGATTTAAATGAGTTTTTTTAATATTTCAATTAATTTATTTATTTAAATGTTTTTCTTTTAAAATAAACAATTACGAATGTATTTATTTCAATATTTAGTTTGAAACTTAAATTTTTACACCCTACACCACCATAGGTGGTGGTGGTATTATGCGTTTGTGCCGATCACTTTTAAGTATACCGTTTGACTTAGAATCATTTCATGAATCGATTTAAGTATGTCCGTCTATCCGATTAGCTGTCGATGTAAAGCTTGTTCGCAAGGTACAGGTAGCAGTTTTGAGACTATTTTAATAAAATTTGGTATGTACCATTATTTTGACCCAAGGATGATGCGTATTGAAATTGGTTATGATCGGTCCAAAATTTCATATAGGCCTCATCCCCCAGGAATGGGGTTTTTAGTACATAAAATTCCTAAATGTAAGGTAAAGTCAATCAAATTTAGTAAATAAAAGTGTTATTATATTCTACAACGATGTGCCAAATTATACGATCAGTCCCTTATTTCTCATAGGTCCCATACAACCACCCTTCTTAATATTATCTTGAAACTCATAAATCGTACATATACGTGCGTATTGTAAAAATATTTAGACAGATATAAGCCAAAACCATTGTGCGGAATTAAACGGGTGTCGGTCCATAATTGTTTTTCTTAACTCCCATATGTCCCTCCATAAACATATTTTACACAAATGCTAACATTTTGTATCATAATAATCTATTGCACACATAAGAGTAAATAAGAAGAGAACCGCGCACAAAATTTTTGTTCCTTTCATTTGCAACCAACAATGTGGTGTAGACTATTACATTGTCGGTTTAACCGACTATTACATTTTTACTTGTTGAAAGAATCAAATACAAATTGTTAGTATTTCACCTCAATTTTTTAGTGTTAAGCCGCATTTATACTTTATCTCACACTGACAGATATTACTTTTAGTGAAAACTATATATGAGTTTCAAAATAGTGAACAATTTCAAATTAAGAATGGTATATTCGGCTATGCCGAATCTTCAATATCTTCAATATAGTATATACGTTATGTTTCATATATACACACTCACTAACGCATACATTATATAAAGATTTTCTTACACGAAACATTTAATGATTCATAAAATTAGTTATATTTTTGGCTATAACTTTTTTTCTACTGAACCGATTTTGAACCGAATTTTTGGAATGATGAAGAAGTTCATATTGCTTAATATTATGGCATTATTTCATTATAATTTTTTGCTTCAACTTAGAGGTTGCCCAGATATCTTTTAATTTACTGAACCGATTTTGCTGATTTTAAATAGGAAACTGCTTAGGACTAATAATAAATACTCAGGCTAAATTTCACTGAGCTCAATTATTGTGAATGTGGGCGTGTCAAAAACCGACAGACAGACGAACAGAGGGATTGACATAGTTAAATCCATGGGAATGACAAAGTAAATAAACCCCCTTCAAAAATTTATATGCATCACCAATGTGAAGTATTCATTTTTGAATACGAAACATCATTAAACGTACTTTTTTATTTTATTAAAAAAAACATTTAAAATTCAATCGAATTGAAACAAAATTTCGATGGTTTTTTATTTGCCCAAAAGTATGCAATTCGATTTAATTAGAACGGAAATAGAGTTCAAATACGTTAAACCCAGAGTTGGAAATTTGGAACGTTTATTTTTTTAATAAATTAAAAAATATAATTAAATTTATTCTTTATCATGAAAAGGTTTCTAATTTCAAATTATTGAACAATAAATTCTGCGGTTTCTTACTAAATCATTTCAACATCAATAAATTTCAATAAATATAGTGACTGAAAAACATGAGACTCAAATTATCGCTTGGCGGTCTCAAAAAACTTCCCACCAGTTTTCAGTATAGATATAAGAGGTCACAGTAAGAAAACGTTTATTGAAATAAAACTTAAGAAGCTTAATGCCATTTTAAATGATCATTCTTACAAAAAGCCTTTAAAGTAAAATTGATTCAAGTTCTCTTTTGATTCTTTTTCATTATTAAACTATTTTTGGTTTTATATTTAATTTCTAACGAAGATTGTTTTATTTAGCCGTGAATCTAAATTTAAACTATTTAATTTGGATGAAGTCCTTTATGCAAGAAGACCAAAGTAAATGTGGTTATAATCGAGGTCTATCAGAAACATAAAAGTGTCAATGTTTTGGGTTAAATCTGTTTTTTAGCTAATAAAGTTGGTGCCTTTTTATAAATCCAAACAAGAACAAGTACTATAACATAAGTCGGTTAAGTCTACACCACATTGTTGATTGTAAATATCTGACCGGCCTTCGTATAATTTGCTTTCCTTATTATTCGTATGTGTGCAAGATAATAACTATAATTTATGGAATTTTAATTAATGGAAAGAGAAAGAGTTAAATGGGAATTAGAAAAAATTATGTACCGACCCACGTCAAATTTCACACAGTGACTTTGGCTTATATTTATCTCTTTCTTGATTTAATATTTTTACAATACCCACGTATATGTGTGATTTATGAGTTTCAAAGTGATATTTGGAAGGGTTGTTGATTTAGATAATTTCAAAACTGCGATCTGTACTTTGCGAACAAGCTTTACATGGACAGCCAGCCGGACGGATGGACATGATTAAATCGACTCAGAAAGAGATTTTTGAGTCAAATGGTATACTAAAAAGTGGTGGTAGGACTATTTTTACAAATCTGCACAAACACATAATACCCCCACCACCTATGGTGGTGTAGGGTATAATGATCTGTTTTATTTTAAACACATTTTATACACCCATATATTACATAATGTTGGGAGGAAAATGCCACATCGATGGATATATCAGTACAACAACGGCCAAAGAAATTGGTTAAAAATTATTTATCAGCTAATGGGATCCAAGACATGGATTGGTCGCCGCATTTGAATTCCAAAGATCTGTCCTTAGAAGAAACTGATAAAATACTTAAAATTAAAATTAACTGTTCTATTATCTCTTAAAATGAATCTTATACAATATGTGCCAAAAAAGTACACTGAACTCACGATAAAATTAAGCATATCATTTGAAATGTTAAAAGTTGCTTAAGTTTTGAACAGAGAATTTTGAAGTCAATTTTGTTTTTATTTTATTTTAACTCTCAAGGAATGGAATTCAATTAGTATTATTCGAAATTCATGAGATATATTCTCTTTAAATGAATTATTGATTTTTGGGCATATATTGTATAAGACTCGTTAGAATAGATGTAGGCAACGCTTCAGTCTGTGAACTTAGGCAGTTTATGTGCTTCAGATTCATGCTTTTTTATATCCTTCACCAAAGTGGTTCAGGTAGATAACTTTGTCATTCCGTGTGTATCACCAAGAAATAATCATTCTTGCATCACAACAAAATCTGAATCGATTTATCTATTTCCGTGTGTCCGTTTGTATGTTATTGACACGCTCACATTTTATTAATGGGTCAATTAAATATGGTAAAAACGTTTATTTTCCTTTTTATTATTTTGCTAAGACAACATCGAAATTTTAACAAAGGACTTTCTAACTGTTCAAAAATTATCAAAATTTGGAATAACAGAAAAAAGTCATACTTATAAATATAACACATTTTATGATCCTCTAATTTGTATGTATAAATGTGTGTAGATTAAGGCATTTAAAGATGTATTAGAGTATAAATATGTGACATAATTTGATTAATTCTACACACATGTGGTGGATTAAAGATTCGGCACAGCCAAATATAGCATTCTTACTTATTTAAAAGTCTATTAAAATATCAAATGATCAGAATAGTTTGCATCATTTATTTTGAAATGAAAAGCACGTTTTACTCACATAATTCTAAAGATATAAAACATTATATACCAATTTCTAAGTCATATAATGTTTGTACTCACCATAGTTGGTTGGGGTATAATGCGTTCATGCTTAAGTTTGTAACGCCCAGAAAAAATATTACTACCATCACTTTTAGGTATATGGTCGACTCTGAATCGCTTTCTGAGGACGATGCCCATTAAAATTGGTGCTGATGGGGCCATTATTGCACCAAGCCCCCATATAATCCTTCTTAAAAATACTACTTTGGAGAGCATAAATCTTACATATACGTTGGTATTGTGATAAGATTTGGTCAAATTAAGATAAATATAAGAAAAAATAAGAAAAATCGATGAACGAAATTTAACGAGGGTTGGTCCATTATTTCCTATAGCTTCAGTGTTATCATCCCCAGAAAAAGTACTTTTAAAGCACACAAATCCTACATATATATTAGTACTGTAATATACTGCACTTTTAAGCACTAATAAGAAAATATATTTACACGAGGGTCGATCATTAATTTTTTATAGCTACCATTAATAATCAACAATGTGGTGTAGGGTATTAAATAGCCGGGCTTGACCGACTATAGCTTTTACTTGTTTATATTATGTAATCATTCTTTTGCCACATATTTTTGAATAGAACATGATAAATAATGCATTTAAAAATCCTCCAAGAATTTAAAATGTTTTATTCGTCTATGTCGAATCTGAAATGCCCTCTACCACTTTCAATTTAGAAATAATTGTGCGAATATATAAAAAATTCCGCTTGTAAGAGAATACCGCTCCTCCCTATCCTGATCCAAAATTAAGTTTTATAAAATATTTTTCCTTTCATCCTTCTACTAAATTTCAGCAGTTTAAGAGATATCGTTTGTAAGGAGGATATTACTCCCTCGTGGGCTTATACGACATTTTTTCCATAATTATTTTGTTTCAAAGGCTTCATCCATGTTCCAAATTTCATGTAATTTTCTTTAACAGCTGTAGAGATATACTGTGTATATGTAAAATTCCCTTTGTTTGGGAGATACCACTCCCCCTTGTCACTTTCAAAATTTTGTTAGTCTTAAAGATATTTTCATTAAAGTTTTATTTATTCAAGAAAAAGGATGCTTTAAAAGTTTTTAGGAGGTTATCTCACATAACAACGTATAACATGTTTTCTACTTAACCGATTTTGTTGGTTTTAATTTAATCAAAATTTCATTGAGATTTGTCAATAATTTTGGATGTTAGCAAACCAACAACAAAAAGTCAAACGCATAGAGGTAATTCGACTTAGATTTTGATTTGATGCAACATAATCTATATATCTTAGATGATTCCTTCTTGGCGTTACACATAAAATGACAAACTTAATATACCTTCATAACAACTTGTGCTGATGGAGGGTATACAAATTCGTGAATTATGAAATAACTATTCTTGAATTAGGAAAGGAATTTCAGAGATTATACAGCTATTCGAGCTTAATTTTCGATTATGTTTAGAATTTTAAATAATTTAAATGATTTTAAATTACTGAAGAAACACAACATTATGTCTTTTGTCAGTCAATCATAAAAAGTTTATTAAGCGGAAGAAATGATAGAATTAAGATAAATTACTGTGAACTGATTTATAATTCTTATCAGTTTGGATTAAAAAGGCCATCAAATGATGAACATTAATTTCATTTATTTGTGTGGTTTTTAATCAATAATTAATTATTGACTATAAAACTCCACCTTAGATATTGACAAATTGTAAAATTCATAAATAAAGTTTGTTAACAAATTCAATATTTAGTTGGTTAAACTAGTATATTGAGATAGATAATCGCATTAGCATTAAATGTGTTAATTTTATACAACCATGAACTAAATGAGTACAAAACAACCTTAAACCTTATTTTTTTATTAATATTTTTTATTTTAATAAATTTATATTTAACACATCCAAATAAAATCAAATATTTAAGACGTCCCATTAAAAAAGCAGAACCCTCCATCCAGTTCCGATTGGCAGCAATCTATATACGTCAACTTCAACATCATTATCGTCTTCACAGACGTCATAGTCGGTGGCTTTATATTCATAATGATGATGTTTGGATGGAATTAATGTTTTAATTTTTATTTTATTTATTAATTTTTTGTAGGTTTTTTTCTCTTCAAATCAATTAAAAAAGAAGATGCAAACTAAATTGTGAAATCTTGTTTTATTTCAATTTATTTATGTTAAAGACTTTAATAAAAATTGTAATTATTATACCCTTCACCACCACAAGTGTTAAAGTGGGTATATTAACTTTGTCATTCTGTGTGTAACGCTAAGAAGGAATCATATTAGACTCTATGATGTATATATATTCTTGCAATCAAATCTGGGGTTTAGCTATGTCCGTCTGTCTAATGTTGGACACGCCCATATCCACAATAATTGACGAAGCTCAATGAAATTTGTCCTGAGAAATGTGTATTAAGCCAGCAAAATTAGTTCAGTTTATTAAAAGATATGGACCGATATCTCAGGAACATTTAAGTTCAAGTAAAAAACTGTCGTAAAATTGTCAATTACAGTCAAAAAATTTACCATAATATTAAACGATATATACTTCATTATCACTTCAAAAATTATCAAAATCGGTTCAATAGAAAAAAGTATAGCAAAAATATAATTTTATGACTCACTAGGTGTTCTTGTTCTGTGCTGTGCTTGTAGCTGTGGTCAAAATAATAGCATCACATACATACATATCAATAATAGTTTAAATACGGTACATTTGTCCAACACCACAGTACGAAAAGCACCTCCATACCATAACACTAAAACTGTCGTGTTTGAAAGATTTTGTTGTAACAAATAAATTTATTTTGGACTTATCGGTCCACAAAATATTACTCTCCTTTTTCAATATGCCAAACAAAGCAACTTTTAGGAAATTTTAATCTATATGGGACATTCGGAGCAGTTCAGAGGGGAACTTTTCATGGTCTATAAACTTTCAAATTTAATCCTCTAAGTCTTCTGATATTGTTTTAGGACTTATTGACAGATCTAATTCTTGTTTAATTCCCGCACTTGAGATGAATGTCGCCTTTTTAATTTGATGCGATATACGATGAACGTCATAAGAACCCTTCTTTTTAATGAATTTACGCTTTTCTGAAGTACTGTGTTAAGGCCAACCCATTATCTAAATTCGAACAACCCGTTCCTTTAAAACTTTGTTAATTATAAATTACAGAAGCCACTATACACTTTTTTACACTAAATTATATAACAATTGTTTGAACTGTTCATGGTTTTTTTCAAGTTTAATAGAAATAGTGCTATTATTTTAATAGGTCCTTATCTGATGATTTGTCTTAATTTAAAATAAATAAATTCATTTTCTTAGAGAATATACTTTAAATAATGGGATTACAAAATTGTGGATAAAAATATTGTTGTTTTAACAGCAGCTGTACGTTTGTCAGTGTTTGTACAAACATAACGTATTTACTTCACATCCACTTGACAGCAGATGTACGTTTGTCAGTGTATGTGTGAGTGTGTATGTACAAACATACCGTATTTACTTCACAAACATTTATGGTGGAGGGTACTGAAGATTCGGAAGCTGTACCTTTGTCAGTGTATGTGTAAGTGTGTATGTACAAAAATAACGTATTTACTTTACACGCATTTCTGGTGTAGAGTATTTAACATTCGGCATATCTGAATATATCATTCTTATTTATTTTTTATTTTACATTTTTATTTTTTGATAATAAATTTTAAATATTTCTGCTGTTGAGTTAATAAAGTCGCAGCATCAGCTCTATGAAATATTTTATGCATTAACAACTGATATTAAAAAAAATATATAAAATTTGTGAAATAAATTACAAAAAAATAAAATCAAAAGATTTAAAGTTAAGAGTTAAAAGAAACAGGTTATTGGCCTCGCTTTAGTTTCGTTGTAAATGTTTTTTGCATAATTTTTTTATTGAAATAATTAAACTTCAGTTAAGAGTTTAAAGCAACCAACAACAAACATGTTAACAAAGTAGTTAATAAAATTGGTTATAAATAAAATTTTTGGCATAGTTAAACAAAACCCTTTTGTACAATTTAACAGTGTAAAAGAAAAGTATTTGGACAGGTGAAATTTATAAGGGAATAGACAAAATGGAATGGACATTCAAAATCAATGGAGTTTATGAAATGTAATTTTATTTGGGGCAGAATATTTCTAACAGATGGGTAAATGGATACGGCTTAATCTTTTCAGATTTTTAATTGAAATTTAAAATAATTTTTTTTCTTAAATGCACAATGAAAATTAATTGGATTTAAATAAAAAAATTATACATAAAGCACAGATTCATGAAGTTCATTATCGTTAGACGGCTTCCTGGACTGTAAGTGTGAGACCGTATTAAGGATTCGTCATAATCTTGCTTGTTTTTTATTTAGTTCCAAATCTGCTGAGATCCATAATTTGCTATAGCTCTTATATAAGACGAAAATAACTTTATTGTTTATTGTACGGTTATTGGGTACAATATTTATCGAATTTGTCTTTTTCGAAGGATGACTAAAACACAGTACGATCAGTGAAGGAATTTTAAATTTTAATAGGAGAAGAAGGACTCAAATCCCTCTTTATATTAAATATATATTAGGACAACTCTAGGAATATTATGGTATACAAAAAACACATACTGGTCTAATTGTTTCGATAAGAAAATTTTATCATTTATCAATATAGGAAATATATTTCTAGTCATTCTCACAAGAAGGTGGATAAATAATAAAACGCATACTTTTTAATAATAATTTTTTTTATTGTTTTAGCAATTAAACTAAAGATGATTTTATCTCCAAAACCTTGTAGACAAATATTTTCACAAACTATTTTATTACGTTTAATTATTAGACAGAAAAACAAAACAACTTTAAGGTGTGTGCTAACTTTTGTCCTTCACTATAATTGGAACATATATATGTTTTCGAATATTTTGATTGCATGCGCATGGATTTATGAGTGATTTCTTATTAATTTTGATATGAATAAATAATAACAAATGTCGGTGTGGATTACTAACGAAAATAAGCATAATTAGAAATAAATAAAAAAATATTGAGTTTGATCAAAATTTATAATGATGTTAACATAATTAGTTTCTTAAAATAAGATACATCATTTGGAATAAAATTATTTTGAAATTCCAAATGCAAAATTTAATGAAAAAATTTGGCTTAAGGTTGTTTACATATTTTCAAAAATTATCCTTTATTTTAAAACCATTCACTATATAAAGCATCCACTGTAGTGTTATTGAACCTCGTTTATTTTTTAAAATGACCTGTTACCATATAAATTTAAAAAGTCTACAAAAAATTTCCTATAATTAAACTATTTTTGTTGAAACTGGTATTGCAGGAAGTTAATAATTTAAAAAGCACTTGACAGGACGAACTATTTATTGATATTTTTTTATAAAATAAATATTTTACGTTTCAATGAAAAAATGAACTTAAATATGTAAGAATGCTATGAGTAGGTTATGCCGAATCTTCAATACCCTTCAACACAAATACGTGTGAAGTAAATACATAATGTTTCGTACATACAAACCCATACATACACTCACAGACGTACACAATATATAAAAGTTGTTCTTGAATATAACACGGAACACTTAATGAGTCATAAAATTAGTTATATTTTTGACTATAACTTTTTTCTGCCAAACCGATTTTGATCATATTTAGAATGGTAATGAAGTACATGTAACTTAATGTTATGGAAAAATTTCTTTCTAATTTATCGATTTATAATTGATAGTTTTGCTTGAACTTTGAGTCTGCTCAGATATCGATTTATATCTTTTAACATTCAAAACCGATTTTGCAGGTTTTAAATAAGAAACTTCTTAGGACTTTAACAAAAAACTCAGACTAAATTTCATTGAGCTCCGTCAATTATTGTGAATGTGAACATACTAACAATAGACGGACAGACGGGTATAGCTAAAACAACTCAGATTTTGATTTGATGCAAGAAAATTTGTGGTCTGAGATAATTTTTTCACACGGAATGACATATTTAATATACCCTCTTTACCACTTGTGGTTGTGGAGGGTATACAAATACATTTCAGACATTTCATTGAAATCATTATCTTTTCTGAAATGATTACACCCAAAAAATAAATGTTCATGTTTACTAACAACATAATTTAACTCCCTTTAAAATTACTTTCATTATCAATTAATAACTAATTTCAATTTTGGGTGTAAAAAGAAAAATAATAATGAAATAACAAGAAGCAAAAATTCCGAAATGAGTGCAATTCATGATGCGATTTACTTTTTTCTACTCAATTAATTTTATTTTGAAATGTAGTTTCAGTTTCAGTTTCTGTTTTTTTTCTTCTTCGAACCAGTTGACCTTGCGCAAAATTACACAATATCGGTGAGTGAGAAAAATGAATAAAAGTTTGGATACAAGAAATTGAAAGTATTGCTGCTGGATTGATAAAAACGAAGAGAGCGAACATAAAATAAAGGTAGTTTGAACTAAGACTTCTTTTGTGCCAAAATCTGATTGTTTTTTTTTCTGATTCGAATGTTTTCTTTTGTTCTCAAAGCATATAAATATTCGTAAGTGTAAAAGGAAACATGGATTCATGGGAACATTTTCATTTGGTAAACATTATTTTACTGCCTCTTTTATAGAAATGTTTTCGAGTTGTTTATTACTTTATTATTCGTTCATGATTTAATGCTTGAAAGTACAGTTCCTTTTTTGTCTTTTTGCAATTTTGATTAATAACTTCTTTATCAGATTTTTGTTAAAACTGAAATGCAATAATTTCTTTTGGAGGAGAGTATATTTAAAATAGTTAGCGGATTTTTTTAAGCTTTCAATCCCTAATCTATAAAATCGCTCAAATGTAAATAATTTGGATCTCTTCGAAAATTTTTATTCTCTTCACCACCACGAGTTGTGAGGAAGGTATAATAACTTTGTCATTTCAGACCTCATAATATATATATTTTTGCATCATAACAGAATCCAATCAGTCTGTTGTTGTTGTTGTCCTAAGCCGTTAAAAAAATTTTTATATTTATATTTAAACCCGCCAGTATTTATATGTAAAAATCAAACTCATCTTCAGCTGTTCTATAATTTCTGAAATTTCATTGAAATTGACTTAAACGTAAATGAATTCCTGTTTCACCTTCTCTCTTTCTATCGATTCAGAATTACTTTCTAATTCAATTTTACAATTTTTTATGCCCTCTTAATAGAATTTAAATTTTTTTGGCTGATGTAAATTGGCTTTGATACGTTCATAATTTGACCTGGTCCCCACAAAAATTGTTATGGTGATCGGTTCATAATGTCCTGCAGCCTGAGGTTTTTAAAATTTAAAAATTAAATTCTTCTATGTGGAAATTGGATTAAAAGTTACAAATCACTTATTGTAATTATATTCAAAACTTAAAATCACTTGCTAATTGAATTAAACGATGTCTGTTTATCCATTTCTCAATAAAAACGTTATTATAATTTTAGAGGTGATTATTACATCTTAATGAAATTTTAAGCCAAAAGTAAATTTGTTATTATCAGTCTATTATATGGTCTGACCACCCCCCTCCCCCCCAAACACAGTTTCGGTTCAGGCGCCATCAGAAATTACTCAAGCTGATCACAAAGTGCTCTATCATTTGAATGTCCACTACATTTCACTTTGATATACCTGAAAACTTAAGTAATTTGAGACCTTTTTGTTTCTAGCTTTTCTCATATTAAGACCGCTCTTGGGAGCACATATCTTTGATTTTATACATGAGTTGAATATTCTAAGCTTTGTTTTTCTGGATATTTGCCTCCATATTGATTGAAGTTGTCTTTTTTATCATTTTTAAAAACTTCTTTTAGAAATATTTTATGGAGAGTACCTTCATCTTTGAATGGTACTTTTTTGTTATATGTATGGTTCTGTTACAAGATCCAGTTCTATTTCATTTTTTCAGATTTAAAATATATAAGAAAGTCACGTTTTAAGGGATGTTACAACCTGAAGCTGAAAGTTTGTTATATTACCCAGACTGTAGATTATAGTTTCGATGTCTTTTAACAGATGATCTTTAATTTTGGATTCTTCATAGGATGAAAGTGATTTTCATCGGTCATTAAGCTCAGAATTATGTAAATAAAATTTCAATGGTACAAAAGGCCAATTTGCGTCAAATCTATGTGTTATAGAAAATACAGATTTTGTTCTGGTAGCAAAATTTGTTCAACATCTTTTGATCCTAAAAATATATATTTTACCATATTAAAATTTAACTGAAATAAACTATATGAGATAAAACTCCTTCACTCCATAGTGACACATAATACCAGTACTAAATTCAAATTTATTAACTACAGAATACAGAATATCAGAAATTAGATCCATTTTGCCAGGTGTAGTTTTAATTTCTCGAAATTAAAATTTAATAAAAATATTGACGCTCTGAAATAATTAGCAATGAAGGCCGATATCGGCGAAATCAATATTTAGACTTATAATTACACTTAATTGCAATAGATCAATCAGTAAGGACAGCGTCATTTCAATTGTAGATTTTTTTCTACTTATGGAATTGTTGACCCACACACATAAATGTGAGGAAAGTGTAGACACATTTGAATTCGGTAATTTCCCTTTTTATACCCTACACCACCATAGGTGTTTGTGCAGATGTTTGTAACGGTTAGAAAAAATAGTCCTGCCACCACACTTAAGTACACCGTTTAACTCACTTCCTGATTCGATTTAAGCATGTCCGTCCGGCTGGTTGTCCATGTAAAGCTTGTTCGCAAAGTACACGTTACAGTTTTGAAGATATCTTAATAATGCCTATTGAAATTGGATATGATCGGTCCATTATTACATATAGGTCCCATACAAATTTCCCCAAGTAATGGAGTTTTAGCCCATAAAATTCCTAAATACAAAACTAATTATATTCTGAAACGATGTGCCAAATTATACGAGAATCGGTCCATTATTTCTTATAGGTCCAATACAACCACCCTTCCAAATATCACTTTGAAACTCATAAATCGCACATTTGCGTGGGTATTGTAAATATATTTAGTTATACATGAGATAAATATAAGCTAAAACGGTTGTGCTAAATTAAAGGGCGATCGGTTCATATTTTTTTAGAATCATTTTCTGAGTCGATTTAACGATGTCCGTCCGTCTGGCCGACTGGCTGTCCATGTAAAACTTGTAAACTAAATGAAGGCCACAGTTTTAAAGGTATCTTAATGAAATTAGGACGATGTCTATTGAAACTGGTGATTATGGTTCCATTTTTTCACCCAGCACCCATACAAATATTCATCCCGGAAAGGGTATTTAAGATCACAAAAGTCCTAAATATAAAGGAAATTGAATGTAATTTGACAAAAATTAGTTCTATAATATTCCAAAACGATGTGCCGAATTATATGAGGATCGGTCCATTATTTTTCATAGGTCCCATACTATCCCCCTTCAAATATCACTTTGAAGCGCTTTAATCTCACAAATACGTTGGTATTGTAATAATTAGTCAAATTAAGACAAATATAAGCAAAAAACAATATAACAAATTCTACGAGGGTAGGTCCATAATTTTTTCTTGCTCCCATGTAACGCCCACAGAAAAACCTTTTAGAAAGTAGTAATCCCAGTACAGTTAAGCATAAATTAAAAAAATACTTTATACGAAGGTGGTTCATTAATTTTTGGTAGCTTCCAAATATAACCAACAATGTGGTGAAGGGCTTTAAATATTAAATATTGTTACTTATTATAATTATATCACAGAGCAAAGATCAATTTATGATTTAAATGAATAAAAAATTTCCAAAAATTAGAATTTCAGCTTCTAATTTTAAAGCGTTTAATAATTATTGAAATGGTTGGTTCTAATTTTTGGACAGTTCGAATTTGTGAGAGTTCATATATCCTTCTCTAAATAATCTTCGTTATCCAGTGTAACAAATAAATGAATCATTCGTAACAAATTTAATTCATTGATTCATTCATTCATATGCAATAAATCGCTATTTTTGCTATTGAAATAAAATAGGCATTAATTTGCCAAAAAAAAAGTCTAAATAAATGAATCAAATTTATAAAAAATAACCTTTAAAAAATATATATTGCATTTTTACACTTTTTAAATATTTTTTTTAAATATTCTTTTGTTTCCATTTAAATCATTTTCATTCATGACCCACATAATTTATTTGTTTATTTGTATGTAAATTAGTTACTTTATTTTATTTTTTGGTTTCACACAAAAAATAGTTCAAATTATTAAATATTAATATAAATCACTTAGACATAACAAAAGCATCGCCCAAAATGAAATATGTCGGTGCAATATATTTTAAATTAGTTCAGGGTGGAGGAGATTCAAAAAAAAAAAAAAAATATCGTTAAATATAAAAACTAAAAGTTAAAATAATTTCATAAATAATATTTCATTATTAAATATAAAATATTTTTGAAATTTGAAATGAGTTTATATATCATATTTGGTTGAGTTTCCGTTCCCTGGAAATTCGTTTTTGTAAATCCCGAGAAATTTCTTGCGGAAATTTTAATGTAAGAGAGTATAATGTCTCCATGTGTAACTCCAGAAGTAACTAAAAATTCAATGAAATTTGGCCAAATTGTTTGTTATTGTTTGAATCAGTTTCCTACTAAAAACCTGCTATACGGCTCCAATAGAAAAATAGTTACAGACTGATATCTGAGAGTGAACTCAATCATCAAACCAAAACTCATCTAAATCGTATTATTTTAGGAATTTTCAAAATACATTTAATTTTAATTTAAGCTTTAATTCGAGTCCTTTCTAGGAATAAGTTTTTAAGCTAAAAAAAATCTTATATGTGGAATAGTTCTATTTAAATTCGGCAAAATGATTTTTTCTCACTGTCTTTAGAATATGTTATCAATTTAACGAATATTTGTCCATATTTAGTTATAGATCCCACATTAAGCCCCGGAAAAATGGATTAAGCTTTAAAGGGCAACTTAGTGTGGAATAATTTCTTCTAAAATGCAGCATTTTTTAAATATCTTAATATAATAATTTCATGAATATCGGCTCCTATTAGGCTATAGCGCATAAATAGTTCTCCATTTTCAGCAATAAATTCTAATAAAATTAGTGTTTCAATGGAATTTAGCTAAAATATCTTAAGAAACATAAGTTCACATTCTGCTATAGCTCCCATATGAAAAAACAATTCTGGAATAGCAGCTTCAAATAGGGCTACTACCTTGAATAGAGTTATATGTTCATAAAGTTATTTTTTTATGAAAGTATTTTCATAAAATCCGGAAATAATATATTCGACTCGGAATTTCATAAATATGACATCATATTGACTGGAGGATATTTAAGTTTCGGCAGAGCCGAACATAAGATTCTTAACTGTTTTTACTATAATTTAAGAATTTCTCATTAGAAAACTATTAGGATGATTTTCTAATTTATTTCGGGAATTCCCAAGAATGACATATATTTTTTCTTAAATTCCGGGAACAAAACAACCTGGAAAGAGAAACCCTCGTTAAATAAAAGTTTATTTATTTTCAAAATTCATAAATTAATTTTTTATTTGTGTAAACAGACAAAATAGTTTTGAATTAAATCTACTTAATTTGATGAAAAATTGTAGGAATTCTTATTCTACAAAAAGTGATTGTGATATAATTTTAATAATTTGCCCGTCTGTCTGTTTGTCTGTCTATTGTTGGCACGCTCACACGCACGATAACTGACAGAGCTCAATGAAATTTTAATATAGACCAGAAAAGTTCTCTATTTAAAATCAGCAAAATTGGTTCACTATATCAATAGATCAAGACCGATAGCTGAGGCAACCTCTTAGATCCAGCGAAGAATTTTCGTAAAACTGTCAACTAGAAATCGGCAAATTAGAATAGATTTTGGCATAATGTACAGTTACATTCCAAAAATTTTTAAAATCGGTTATTTTATAAAAATTATAGTAAAAATGTAACTAATTATATGACTCATTAAGTGTACGCTCACACACACCTGTATTATATTATACAGGTGTGTGCGAGCGTGTATGTACGAAACATAATAACGTATTTGTGATGGAGGATATTGAAGATTGAGCACATCCGAATATAGTATTCTTACTTGTTTTACTGTCAAGCTATCGAAGTTATTTCAAATGTAGACGAAATGGCCAACATTGGAGGTCTTCCTTTCTCTTCCTCTGGAGGGTCCTGACTATAAATCTCCAAAAAGCCTCAAAAAGTATAGTTTTTGGAAAATTTGTGATTCGTTTCTACTGGAATTATTTTTATACTGCTTAGTA